>CATIWR010087277.1:0-18788 GCA_949677035.1 Omphalea diandra | reverse complement strand
ATTTTGGCAACTCCCAAATTTTAAGGAATTTTTTGAATCAGTCACTTTAATTATGCAATTAGGAACACAAAAAGGGTTAATGAATGAAGAAATTTGAATTTGGAAGGAAGAAACACAAGAAATCAAAGATTTTGCAAAGTTCCTTAATTTAAGGAATTTTTGCACAAGTATGAGATTTTGGTGGGATTTGAACCTAATTTTTTTTTTAGTGTGATATATGATGATGAAACAAGACTAATGAAGGTAAAAATAATGAAAAGAAATGGATCTAAATGCAAGAATTGAGAAATGACAGAATTGGAGAGGAAAGAAGAAGAATGTGAATGGGTGAACTAGGAACCATGCAAGAACATAAAGATGGATACCTTTGATCTTGAAGTTAGCCTTGGCTCTGATACCAAATGATACGAACAAGGTTGATTTTTGGATCCTGATTCGTATGTAGCACAAGTCCTAAGCTTTAATTCAATGATCAAAATAAGATAAACTTTCAAATCCCAATTAGACCTCTAGAAAACTTGTTTCTAGCAACCTGAATTATAAAGATTCAAGAGGTGTTAATCTCAACCTTAAATTAACTAAGTAATTTAAGACCTAGATTAAACGAATTTGTGAAATTTTTAAGAACTCACTTAATAATCTCACTAAGTCTTATTAAGAACTCAAGAAGAGAATTAAATCTCACAAGCAATTTTGATAAAAGAAATATTCTTCATTCATTTATTGATTGATTTGGCTAAATAAGATGGACTATTTATAGCCTTTATAAAACTTTTAGAATACCCTAAGAATCATTTCCTAATTAGATCAAATCTGCATATACTATTTAGGAAAAGTATTCTCTTAAGCTAAATAGGAAGTAACTAAAAGATACATCAGATATCTTCCTAATTATAAAAGAAGTTTCTTATATAAAAAAATAACAAAAGTTTCTAATTAGAAAAGGAAGAGAATGATATGTTAAGATCTTGTCAATCTTGGAAAGATATTTTGACTTGACTTTTTGACTTTCCTTCCTTATGTGTGCCCTCCTTTAGTTCCTCTATAGGAGTTTTATTCTTCCACCAAAAGATGCTTGAAATATTCTTAAAAGTTTCCTATAACCTTTTTAAAACCTTCTAAAATCTTTTAGAACATTTTGTATAAAATTTCACTATTTGTAAAGTTGGACTTCATAATTTCATTTTGAGGATCCACACATGAAATGAAAGTTCATAAATGATCATTTTACCCTTGTGAAGGAGATTGTCCAAATAAGACAAGTTCAAATAAGGCAAGTTCAAATATGGCAGCTCTAAATATGGCAAGTCCAAATAAGGCGAGTTCAAATATGACAGTTCCAAATATGACAACTCCAAATATGACAAGTTCAAATAATACAAATTCAAATATGACAGTTTTAAATATAGTAGGTTTAAATCCTTCCTAGTTCCTTCCATTCTTTGTAATTTTGATCTTGCCCCCAACTTGGTTCATATCAACTTGAATCGCTTCAGTTTTCTGCATTACTTCACTATAACCCCATCACTATTATAATTACTATGATCAACCATTCCCTCCTCTATTTCTTAAGAAAAGTGCATGTTAATCCTATTGTGCCTCTCAGCTGAATTCAAGAATAACAATTTTCGTATCCAATATTGAGTTTCAAGCTTAACTCCACCACTTTGAATTTTTACACCCCTCATAAGTGACACACTTAATCATTCACCATATAGGAGCTTCTCATCATACTTTAGGTTGCCCTCCTCTCCCTCCTTCAACATCACACACTTCCTTTTCATGTGACTCAAGCATATATAGAAATAACAAAAGGTGGGAAGACTTTCAAAAGGACCCATATTGTGTTACCCTTATTTAAAGAAAGTTTTGATCCCCGTTGCAATGGTCTATTGAGATTAAACATTATTTTCACTTTGACAAACTTGCTTAATCCTTGCAGAAAGTTGTCATCTACTTCCACCACCATCCATAGCCTACTTCAAATCCTCATGACCATGTCCCATGTTCGAGCTTTTACATGTAAGACATAAAACCTTACCTAAAATGGTGCAGTGTCATAAGTCATTTGGTTGAGTCTCCTTATTAAGTTCTTTCTAGACCAATAAAGTCATATTAAGTGCCACGGTTCCATGGATAGGATTTTATTCTTATCCCTTTTATTGTTAAACTAAAAAGAAAATAAATTTTGTTTGATTTGTCACTATTCCATGTACTTATCTCTAAATCTTCCTCATAGTTTCGAAGAGCCCATGCACGTTGAAATTTTGAGCAGTCCATAGTTTGCATACTAAACACATTTTTTCTATCTTATCCCTACCCCAGACTTTTTTCGATTTTAATGGAAAGGTTGTAAAAGGAGGGAATAAGGCTTAAAAGGACCCTTGGATTAACCCCAAACTAAGGCCACAAACTCAAGCAAGCCTAACTCAAAAACCACCAAAAAGCCTTTTTGAATGCCTCAAGTTTCGCTTAAACTAGTGGAATCTTACTTGTGACTCCATCCTTTTATCGATCAACAGAGGATTAAAATATGAGGGTCTTTACATTATAATGACCCCAAGGTATGGTGCGCGATTTAGAATAACAAAGTATCCTTTTAGGCCTCATGTAATTCAAAGCTCCAAATCTAAAGTGATGGCCATTAGGGGACTAAATGTGGGACAATACATTGGTACCATTCCTAGGAAATATGGATTTACCACCTGACTTTGGTTGGGACAAGAATTCAGGGAAGATAAAATTTGAACCTAATCTAAGTCAATTAGAAAGTCCATTTTGTCTATACCCCATTAGAGATTGGGTTAAAAAATTAGGTAAAACTTGGGGAAGAGGTTAGGCACCGCCAAATAGCATAGATATTAGGATCTGACCTTTAGGCATCTTTGGTTCACTTTTAATATTTTAACTGAGTTATTGGTTAGTCCAATTTAACGACCTTAGGCATGTCTCTAGTGTAATCAAGCCAATCAAGTCATTCCATCAATCCAATGGGAAGTGGGGTCATGCATCATATTATAGGGATCATCACGTCAATCCAAACATCCATTCAACCATAATCATCTAAAGGGAAAAAGGGGGTCATACATCATGGTATAGGGATTATCCTTCATTTTCCTTGCACATCATACATCACAATCATCCATAAGCATATAGGATGATGGTCAATACCAAATTCTTTGTCTAACTCAAGTAAGTACACTTATGCCTAAAGGAAAAGAAGTTAGTAATCAAATGACAAAAAGAAGGAAACAAACTAAATGAATAAAACACATAAACAAAGCCACATTACTATGTCTTTAATGCAAAGGTGACTAAACAAGCTTCTAAGTCAAAAATGAACATAATCCCACATCATAGACTAGCAAGCAGAACAAGATCAAAATACATGAACCATTAGCATCAAAAGTGGTAAACATACAATGCAAGGCATTTGAAGGATGTTAAATAACCTAAGGCAAAACTCATTACAAAAGAGATCCTAGGTTTGATGAACTTTTCCTCTAATTGCTCATAAAAAGTTAGGCATCCATAGGCATTACTAACTATTAAGGAGGTTAGATTGCAAATCAAAGTGGAGGATTGTATGGCTAAAACACTATTTGTATGCTCTATGCATGAACACAAATATAAGAAGAGCTCTTAAGATCCTTAGAACCATAAGGTCCTCACTTGGTCATAGCCTTAAAGTGATTGAAATATAACCAAAATCATCACATTAAATCTCAAGTGTTAGAACATGAAGCATTACGTGAGGTGGACTTGTGAAATCACTTTTAAACCATGACAAAGTTCCATTTTTGAAGTGAATAGGAGTCCTAAGGTTTATGCCTCATCTTATTCTGTTGTTAGAACATTGGAACATCTCAAAAAAGGGTTTTGGAAAAGGAGAAATCTGAATAGAGAGGAAAATAATTTTTCAAAGTTATCTTCTAGACAAACTGGTTGTACCACCCAAAATGGGGGCTATACAACCTACAATCAAGGTTGTACAACCCCTATTTTTTAGGTTTTGAAAATAAAATAGAAAAAGAAGAAGGGATAAAAGGGGTTTTAAATGCATTCTTTAATGATCTTTTGCCATTGTAGGATCATTAAATGATTTATAACCTTTGAAATTCTTAGGAAATGGACCAAAATATAAATATTAGGCCTTGTTCTACCTTGGAATGAGTTAGAGTTTAGGGTTTTTATGCTAAGTATGATTTGAGGATTTTGTAAAGTTTTGTTAGGGTTTCTAACCATTTTCTTTCCTCTTCAAAATGGGAAATATTTATTGAGGGAGAATGGTGCACCAGGGCCATAAATAGTTACGGTTGCAACTATGTCCATGTCCAACAATAGAAAAGGAGATGAATATCTTGGAATTATGGATTGCATGCAAGTTGTACAACCAATAATGGGTTGTACAACCTTAGTATTTAGGGGGACTAGTTCTAAAAAGTTCTGGGGCTTAGGGCTTAAAGGAGGGTTGTACAACCCTATATGTGGGCTATACATCCATGATTATTAGGCTGGAAAATTAGGCTTTAGTCGTGGGCTTGGTGTTGGACTTTGGCCTTAGGTTTGGCATGGGGCTTTTCCAATGTTTTCTAAGGCCTTTATCTTTTCCTTTGGTGGTTCCTCTTGCATTTTTAGGATGTATTCAATGATTTTCGTCATTTGATTTCAGATTTAGAGGCCTAAAACTTGATGCTTATAGTTTGTCCCTTGCTTTATGGGGCTTAAAAAATAACATTTGAGAAATGGTTTTGTGAACAAGTCTTGACAAAGTAATGTAAAGAATGTAAACACTAGTAAGGGTACCAAAGGAGACAAGTCTTTAGCAGCTCCTCAAGTAGGTACTGAAGCTTGTTTTGACTACTCTTTAATAGGTGCCATATGTTTAGTGTAGTTCCAATAACCTTCTAGCAGGTATTAGGCTTTCTTTAGTAGCATTTTCAGTAAGTACCATGTGTTTTCTATGCTTCAATAGCTTTTTAGTAGGTAATAAAATGGTTATGTTAGCTTTTTAGCAAGTACCTGGGCTTGCTATGCTTGGTAATCAGCTTCTTATTGTCATTAGTGTCCTTGAATCTTCTCTCTATGGGTATTTAAGTCCTTTTGACTAATGGTTTTAGCTTAGGGATGCTCTCTACGTGATCTCATGTCACTTTTATCCTTTTAGCATGTCAAAGGTAATATGGTACTCTTGAAGCCTCTATGGTTATTTTAGGGAGGCTCATTTCTATATTAGGGTTATATGTTTGAGTCATTATGCTATAAGAATTGCTTCTGTAGGTTCAAACATTTTTAGACGAAAAAATTTTCCTTAAAAATATTTTTAAGGCCTCAAAGGAGGTCAAGTTTGTCAATGAAGGGAATTTTGGAAATTGGATTTGAAGTAAGAAGCTTAGAATGTCCTATGGGTGCTTTGAAAGTAATTAGGCCACTTTGGTAATTTAATTTAATGTTTGGTCTCTTAGACTATGTAAGGGCAATTTGGTAATTTGATTTGATGTTCTGGTCTCTAAAGTATTTGAGGGCAATTTGGTAATCTGATTCACAATTTAGAGGATAAAATTGTCTCCTTTAAACTTTTGTATGGAGAAGGGTATCTTGGTAATTCATTCAATGGTATAGGTTGTTAGTTTGTCAATTTGAGCTTTTTCAAGAGTTAAGATTGTTTTGATAACATGGCCATTTTGAAATTTTCGTAAGGTCTTCCTAATAAAAAAAGGGAGAATTAGGCTTAAAGGAACACATTTGGGCTTGAGCAATTAAAAGGAATAGGGATTGAAAGGCTAAAGGGAGAGTTGGGCTCAAAAGGCATCATTTGGGCCTGCCTGCTTTAAAAGGTCCATACATACCAACGTGTGGCTATGCAACCATGAGATCTATACAGACTTGTATGGCTATATAGACTTAGCCCACTATATATGCCCTATTGAAAGTGACCTGCCTCATTTGTGCCACTCGTCCTCTCTCTTTTCCTTTTCTCTCTCAAAGCTTTGGACTTTGCTTTAGGTTCTCTTAACTTTTTAAGAGTTTACCATGGCTGAATACCGTGATTACAACATGTTCGATGCCCAGGAAGAGTTCCTCAATGAGGATGTCATGACACTTGACACTCTGGAATAGTTGTGATCCCAATAGGAGTTCTCACATGTGAGCCTACTAAACGGCGAGACCTTGAAGATGATCCCATTCAGTTTTCCCCTAACTAACAACATACTGATGGTCTATAAATTGTATTCTCATCTAGCAAAAGCCAACTCGGGAGTGTTAGGTATCACTTTCTTTTCCTTTTATTTTATTTTATTTATTCTCTGCCTATCTTGATGTTGTAGATTTTATGTACTGCCCTAGAACTTCCTTTTTGCCTGCAAGCATTAGGTTAGCTTATAAAATATTTTGAGATAACTTCTACGACATTCACCCTTTACTTTCAATAAAATTTTTATTTTTTGTCTATTAGTCTAATTGGTTGCCTCGATATACGTGCATTTAGACTTTATTTTGTGATATACACATAGAAAGATTGAAATTAGTTAGTGGAATAACCAATGAGAAATTAAGGTACATACCTATCATAAATAAATAAAATTATAAATAATTTATTTATTTATTCATCCTGCTGATCTATCAATCTTGTGAAGCTTTACTTGTCGATGTTGAATTATATTTAGGGTTTTTTTTAGAAAATTACTTTCATAAATTTTCTCAAAATTTAGGAATAAACCTTAGCAATTAGGACTTATTGCTTTTTTTGCCCTTAGATTTGGACTTCTTTGACTTCTTCACCTCTGACCTCGATAGACATGTAATTAATTTTTTTCTAAGAAAATTACTTTTTTTTAGTAAGAGATTGTTGCCCTCTAGAAGGGAGGTAGGGTTGTGGGCCCATTTGGGGAGTGGTTTCAAACATTGCATCCCTTGGTTATGGCCCTTCTAGAGAGGACTAGAATCTAGACTTTCTTATGCATGTTATCGGATGAGGCCTTGAAGGTCAACTTGACGATGGCACATGCACTTCTTGAGCAGTAGATGAACACAACCCACACCTTTCACCTGCCCCTTATCAGAGAGCTAACAATCATGCCAAGGGACTTCACTTTTCTGACTAGACTGCACTTCTCAAGCATTCCTCTACCCATAGACTCTGATGTGCATAAGCTAGTACTTTAGTGGGACTTTCTATTGAGAGTCCTCAGATGCATCCTCTAGCTCAAATGGAGCAAGACCGTGTCAAGATCTAGCATATGACCTGATGTGCCCCAAGTCACTGATGACAGTTTTGATGAGGTGATCCACTAGCTTGTGTGATGCTTCCTTCTATATGCTCTATCTGAGGTCCTAATGTTAAATGCCTCTGACATAGTCGAGCTTTGCCTATGTCAGTGCTAAAGGATTTGAGCTTGCTCCATCACTTCTATTAGGATTATACAACCCTGACATATCTATACCGATATGTTGAACGATGTTCCTAGGGTAAGGGGTACATGTGCATTGCTTACAAAGTGTTTGTTGTAAGAATCTCTTAAATCCTTTTTTAAATTTTGGTCTCATTCCATTATTTTAGGATTTATGCCATATTTGTTCATAGGCATAGGGCATTAAGTTAGGCTTACTACAGGGGATCAATTCTAAGGTTAAGGTAGAGGGTGGCTACCCCCGCTTCTTATGGCAGAGTGGTATGGCCTACCCATAATCTTCTGTTTTTGACAAGTGTGCTCGCTTAAACATGATCACTCTCAACTAGGTATCTTATCCTACACAAATAAAGTTATGTGAGTCATAATTATTTATTTATTATTATTTGGTCTTATACTTAAAATGGTCATTGTCTTTATTATAGTTGTACCTCTATTAGAGGAGACCTATAGAGATATGGCCATTGTAGGTGGCAGAGGTAGAGGCCATCTCCTATAGTCATCGACTAATGGTAAAGTCCTCTATTCAAGAGTGGTACTTGGGTGAACGCATCTTTTACTAGCACATGGGCTAAAATGCGTGACCTATCTCATAGTAACTACCCATGAACCTATTCTGGGTAAGGGATCTGGAGGGTCTAAAGCTCACTATGACATTATGCTTCTCGTTTGGGAAATAACTTGTTTTTGACAAGACTCTTTATATGTCTTGCATGATCGAGGCCCTAGTTAGGAGCTTTCCATTATCTGACATGACCATTCATGCGTTTCCTTAATATGTGCCTAATGATAGGATCATCTTCCAGCATAGGGATTGGGGAACTAATACATAGGCAACTCAGAGACTAAACACTTTCGCTCATACATCAAGTACTACTGCTACCTATGACTTCAAACGAGACCATGGATCAATTTTAAGGGGGGTCTAGAGCCTACAGTAGTAGGCGATCTAGCTTCTAAGCTTGACAGCCTGGTGGAGTCTTGTATGACAGCCTGATGAGCTCCATGATGCTGCTACAAATTACTCGATCTGTTTGCATTTTTGAGCTAGCTGAGACTACCCACTTAAGTTACCTTTCTCTATTTCCTCGTACGCTAGCTATGATGTAGGCTTTATTGCTAAAGATGCTTCTTTTTCTCTCTTTTTGTAGATTCCCCATGTTCAGGTTGAGGCTATAGTTGATATGATCGTTGCCCTTAAAAGGATCGTAATGCAATAAATGCGACCTATGCAGGTTAGTAATAAGAAAAGGAATACACATAATAAATATATAAGAAAAGGAATACACATAATAAATATAAAAGGGATGCTTGCATGTTCATGATCAATGTCTTGTGTGTTTCATGTCCTATTATACTAACCCTTGTGTTTCTTGTAGGAGATGATTTTATGCCTGAACCACAAGATTAAAAAATAAGGATCAACATCTGGCAAAGCGGAGGTAGAGATCAAGTCCCTAGCTCAGACAACCGCCGATAGGGATTATGTGGCTATTAACTGTGAGGTTAATTCTTAGGCAACACCTTCAAGGAGCAAGGAAAGTTGAGATCAAAAAGCCCATTCTTAGTTTTTTTTATGGTTTTCCTTACTTTTTCCCTTAGTACAGTATAATTTGATTATCACTGATATTATGCACAGTTGTATAGTTTTATCAATTGATTTAAAAACCTTAAATTTGGACATTTGCTTAAATGCAAGTATTCTTATTAGATTTGCCTCAATTTTTATTAAATTTTGAACCCTTTAGCTTTTTAGTATAAAAACATGATTCTAGCCTTTGATTCTATGTTTTGAGTGTTTGATGAACCAATAGCGAATACTAGTTTATACATATGTTTTTCAAAATAGTTATAAATGATGTTTATGTTTGAAGTGCAAAGGGGATACTGCCAAAATTTTCCAAGAGTTAAGGCAGTATAGCCCAAGATAAGGATTGTATAGACCTACTTGATGGTCGTATAGACCTATTTAGGGGTTGCACAGACATGCTTAGGGGCTATACATACCTAGTATGCAATGTACAACTGTTAAGCACTAAACAACCTTGTCTTCTTCTATAAATACCCATTCAAATATTCTATTTACAACTATCATTTCCATCCTTCAAACTATGTTAAGAGCATTTTTGAAATCTCTCCCACCCTAGATCTAGCCTAATCTACCATAGGCGATCGTTCAGCTCTTCACCACCTCTCTTCTATATGTTTTGATGCACATTTTTCTGCAAGCAGCCTGTAACTTATAGGATTCCACCACACAACTTTTGTTTTGGGAATGCAAAGATCTACCCATTGTTAGAGGAGTTTGGTGCCATTCTCGAGTGTGCTATCACTACCGCAAACTAGAATGCACTGCCTCAGTTGGATTACCCACATGTTTGAAAGATGGGAGAGTTGTTTGACATGCGGTATGAGGAGGTATCCCCGTACACGTGGGGTAAGGAGAAAATTTGTATTGCTCCTTTTATCACTCTTTTCCCTTCTAAAGGCCATGCTTTAGTGACTCAGGCCCATATTACAATAACCATTATGATGGGTGAGTATTTTCTATGGAGGAAGGATGGGGAGATTGATCTATAGATTTTATTGCTTTTAGAAGGAGTTGAATCAGGGTGGACCCCTATACCAATGATCTCAGATAAGACCATTGTCGGTTTGCACATAATAGCTTTTAGTATTAGCAATTCTTTCACAGAGAACTTATTACTGCTTCAGGTAAGAATTTCTCTTATAGTATTATTATTTTGTTTTATTTTTTATTTTATTTACACCCTAACTTTTGGCTAGACTGCCTTTGTGAGTTTTCAATCCAGCAGGCTGCTCATTTTTGCTTAGACCACCTTTTTGGGTTTTCAACCTATTGAGAATATTATATTTCTTTTCTCTTGAGAATATTATATTTCTTTTCTCTTCTCCTTTTTTTCTCTTTTTTTTCTTAGTTCTCTCTTTCTTTTTTTTTTTATGTTCAATATAGCTACAAGAGAAGTTGGCATTATTGGCTACCCCAATTATGGACGTAAGACTTTATTACGCACAACATCATTCAAACCATCGTCTATCGAGCCTAGTTGCTACAAAAGCCAAGTAGGTCGAGTGGATGTCTCACATTATTGTCACTGACATTCGTTAAAGCTGCCCACGGTGGAATCTATTGCATGTTACCTTCAGGACTTATAAGGATTTTATCATTCTTTCTGCCTTGTCTTCAGGCGTATTCTATGGCCCAACTCGTGTTGCCAATTCAGTACTCCTCAGTTTGATGTATAGTTCTTCCCTTCCTTTATAGAAAGTCCTTTATCCCAACACTTTCTGGACATGGTTGAGGCTACAAGGACTTGTTACCATATCTATGACTTATGCACTGATCAAGACCCTTAGCCTGACAATGATATGGGTTGTATGGCATGGTTGAACGACCTTTATGGGCATCATATTAGTGAATAGTAGATAATGACCTTTCATAGAAAAGACAATTTCATATTTACTTCTAATCTAAGGACATGTCTAACTAATTTACTTTAATTATGCAGATGCATTTCCATTTGATATTAGGCTTAAGACGAATCATTTACCTTTTGCATATTACACATTAATTAAGTGCATAAATTCTACTTTTAATGTTGGCATATTAGATCATCCAATTTTCTTGATCAATGTCTTTATCTCATTGATCCCTTACTCATTCATCCTTGTCTTCTCTATTGTCGCCTAGATGTCCTGTCAACAGTCCCTTAGTGTTTGTCATACTCTCTTAACTCTTACTTGCATTTATTTCTATTTTTATGCTTTAATTTTTGCCTAAACCACCCTTTATAGTTTTCACCTTATTGAACTTATCTATTTTCTCTATTTTTTATTATTCTTATTATTTTTTTACATGCCCTAACTTTTTCCTAAGCTGCCCTTTTTGTTTTTCGATTTAGCAAGCTATCTTACTTTTCTCACACCTCATATGAAATACTTCTTCAGCTGATCTAGGTTTACTAGCTTAATAAATTCATTCTCATACATCTATGTTAATTTCACCACACCACCCGAGTATATATGTTTGACTATGTAGGAGCCTTCCTAATTTGATATGAACTTTCCTCAAATATCCTGAGTATGTGGTCGGATTGCCTTCAGTACTAGATTACTAACCTTTATTACGCTTGTCTTGATCTTCTCATCATATGCACGGGTCATCCTTACCTGATACAACTAGATATGATATAGGGTCTTCAATCATTTATTATCTAGCAGAGATAGATGTTCAAATCTACTTCCCATCCATTGGTACTTAGGAACGCCAAATTCAATTAATACTCGTAAAGACTTCACTTCTAGCTCAATTCACCACCTTTGTCCCATGTACTAAGGAGTACGATGTCATCCCAGTCAATGTTCTTATCATAGTTCAATAACCCTCAGGGTGAATGATAACTTTTCAGACCAGTCCTTATTCATTTCAACCATCTTGGCAAGGATATTTTTAACATTCTTATTTGCCACTTCCACTGCCCCGATAGCCTACAGCTTGTAAGGTGTCGACTTATAGTGGGTTACTCTATACTTTTCTAACATGACATTGACCTCCACTTGAAAATGGACACCATTATTCATGACAACATTGTGCGGCACACCATAGTGACATATGAGGTTTTTCTCAATGAATCATGATATCTACTTCACCCCCAGCTTACCGATGTTATCTACTTTACCCCCAGCATACCGAATGCTTCAACCTCTTCCCACTTTAAAAAGCAGTCCACTGCTACCACAATGTACCCATGCCTCCTTATAGAAGTAGGTCTAATCTTTTTGATTACGTCAATGCCCCATGTTACAAATGGCCAAGTTGAGGTCACATTCTACAATTCAGTTAATGGCAAATGACTGAGGTTACCATGGCTTAAAATTTGTGATAGCCCCTGAACCTTCTGAATATAGTCATGTTCCATAATAGACCAGTAATATCCCAATCTCAAAATTTTCTTTGCCAACACTTTCCCACTTATATAGGGACTACAAACTCTAGTGTGGACCTCTTCCATGACCTTGTTAGCCTCTTCCTCTGCCACACATTGCAAATGGACTTCGTCGGTCATTCTTTTGTATATTACACCATAGTTGATTATAAATTGTGATGACAACCTTCGAATCACATCCTTATCCTTCTTCTCAGCCTCTTCAAGTTAATTCAGCTCTCCAAGTACCTTTGTATATTAAAATACTAAGAGTGGTTATCCACTAACACTTGTATCACTTATTTATCCTTATAACATGGTGCCTCGACTAGAAGCGTGATCAGTGGCTTTATGGGCATCGCGTCGACCCATCCCAAACATAGACTAGAATGGCTATAGCATTCGCCATTGCATTTTCTTCCCTTAGCAAATGATGGAAGGTGACCCTCTAAAAACTTTGTACCAATCCCTTTAGATGCTCTAAATATAGTCCCAAATGTTCTTCTTTCAGTTTCCATTTATTTGTTGCTAACAAAA
Organism: Omphalea diandra; assembly: GCA_949677035.1. NCBI lineage: Eukaryota > Viridiplantae > Streptophyta > Magnoliopsida > Malpighiales > Euphorbiaceae > Omphalea > Omphalea diandra. The sequence continues at coordinate 5,893 of CATIWR010087277.1, read as the reverse complement.
TGACTAATAATAAGTCCCTAAATACATTTGTCATTTTAACCCTTATATGCATTAAGAGTTCAAGTCTGAATGCACATGCTTCATACTCAACCTTATTGTTGGTCACCTTATAATGTAGTTTCTTAGCTATAGGGAAGAGTTCTCCTTTTAGCAAAATTAGAATTACACTTACACCCTTTCCTTTCTTACTTATAGCCCTGTCAAAGTATACTCTGCATCCTTATGGCTTAATCCCTCCTAACTCTTCATCTAGGAATTAGGGAAGTTCAAACTCTCCTTCTTCGAAATGTTATTGAGCTAAATACTCTTAGACCATCAGTCCTTTGATCACCTTCCTGGCTATATACTTAATGTCGAATTCGATCAATAGAATTAACCATTTTACAAACTTTTCCATTAAGGAAAAGGCCTCGTGCAAGTACTTAACTAGATCATGTTTCAAAATCACTTCCACAAAATATGACTAAAAATAGTGCCTCAACTTTTTCATCACTCAAACAAGTGCCAATAGGTCTTCTGCACCTTATTATACTTCACTTCATAAGACAACAACTTTTTATTAAGGTAATACACTACATGTTCATTCTGAGTTTCATCTTTCTGAGCTAACATTGCACCAACAAAGTTGCCTTATACTGTTAAGTACAAGATCAGTCGTTTCTCATATATTGGTGGCTTCAATACCAGTGGGTTAGTAAGATACTTTTTTATTCTCTCGAAGGCTTTTTGGCATTATTCGTTTCACTTTGCTGGTTAATCCTTTCTTAATAGCTTAAAGATTAGTTCACAAATGAGAATGAGTTTGGTTATGAAATGGCTAATGTACTATAAGCAATCGAGGAAACCTCAGACCTCTTTCTTTGTCTTGGGTGCAGGCATTCCTTGAATAGCCTTTACCTTATTCGAATCCACTTTGATGCTCCTTTCACTAATCACTTATCCTAATAACTTACCAGAGGTGGCCTTGAACACACACTTCTTTGTATTTCATCTCAAGTTGTACTTATTGACTCTTTTTAGAAACTTGTCTAAAGCTTCAAAGTGCCCTTCTTTTGTTTTTGACTTCACCATCATGTCATTTACATACGCCTCCACCTCTTTATGAACTAAGCCAAGTAATAGGGTAATTGTCATTTGTTGGTATGTCACTCCTGCGTTCGTTAACCTAAATGGCATCACCTTACAATAATAAATCTCCTATTATGTGATAAAAGATATTTTTACCTTATCCATGATGGCCATGAGAGTCTGTTTGTACATAGAGAACCCATTTATAAAAGAATACATAACACAGGTTATGATAGCATCAACCAACACATCAATGTGTGGCAAGGGAAAGTCATCCTTTGGGTATGCTTTATTCAGATTCATCTAGCCAATACACATCCTCACTCTCTCATTCTTCTTTAATACCAGTGCTATGTTGGCTAGCAATTCAAAGTAGTCTACTACCTATAAGAACTTGGCATTCAACTGCTTTGCTATTTTTTCTTTAAACTATTGAGCCCACTTAAGTATCATCATTTAAATCTTCTATTATGTTGGTTTCATATGCAGTAGGTCAAAATTTTGTGTTGTAATTCAAGTATCAACCTCTGGCATATCTTCATACATCTAAGCAAAAATCCTTTGGTACTTCATAAGCAGTTGTTTAAACTTCTTCCACTCATCTAGTATGACATCATTGGTAATGAGCAAGATTTTTAGGTTTTCCTGTGTTCTAAGATTAAATGGTATGCACATAATTAATGTTAAATATGCTCATGAAATGATGCATGCTATCCACACTAACATCGGAAAACACATCCCATAAGTAAGCAAATCCATCATTCATTGCCTTAAACTTAAAAAGAAATACATCATCATCCTCAAAGTGGCTAGAAACAAGAACATCTATAATTGCAACGAAATCAACTTCATCTGGTTGGTCGTCAGGAGTTTCATCTGCCTGAGCCTTTCTTTTTTCTTCACCCTTTATTTCATTAGTTAGAACCTTAAGATCGGTATTATGTATGGAATCTGCCTTTTCTCATTTTTTATATGGCCAGTAGCCTTAAAAACTTCCTAAAAACTCGGTTTCATCTTATCATTATATCGCTCAATTTTTAAGAAATATATCTAATGTGTTATGCCATCTACCATGGTGGGCTCAATCTGAGCCATAAGGCCCTACATTTCCTTACCACTTACCTCCTCGATGAAGTTCAGAATCATGTTTTTGATACCTTTCAATTGTACCCTTGTGTAAACAACTTCAATGAACTTGCACAACCTGTTATAATCCCATTCTGAGTCCATGAAGGGTGCATTTTACTTTATTGCATCAAATGCCTTCTTCCATGGTCTTCCCTAGTGGCCCATAAATTTTGCTTTAATATATATTGCTCCTTTTGTCCCTCAGTCATCCTCTTCTTACCATTCCATAGCCATGCGGATTGAGGACCATACAGAACAATAGACTGACTTGTTCTTCGTTATCCTCTATCCCTGCAATATGCTTGCTTTTCTTTTTTTTTCTTCCTTCCTGCCCTCCTCTTCTAATAAGTCCCGATAATCCTGATATCCTAGTTCACCAGCATCCATCTAGAAAAAGGCCTTATCGAGTTCATCTATATCACCGCCTAATAAATTCTCACATTCAATGGTCCATTTCTCAACTTCTTTAATGACTTCTCCTTTTATAAAGAAATCTGATATTAGTCCATGTAAGTCTTTCACTTCTAACTCTGACCATTTACCACCTCAGTCCTTTCCTTGAAGTTTTAGTGGGAATCTCTGAAAACTCAAACATGCCGACATAATTCTTCCCTAACCCTTGTCTTGGCAGAAAGTTAATGTTTTTCATAATCCCCATTACTTTAAGATCAACCCACCTATCAGTAACTCTAGTAACCTAAAACCCCCAGAGATGCGAAACGACCACACTTAAAGCTAACACAATTTCTCTAATAGATGGTCATAATCTCACATTTGTAAGAAATCTTAACTTGTTTATGAACAATGAAGGGCATCCCACCTAGTTGGTGATACCATGGTCATTCTAATAAAAGCAACAAGGTCATTTGGATATCCAAGACTGTGAATTCCACCATTGTACACATTATATTCGTTTTTACCAGGGTTTTGAATACACCCAAAGCTAGCATCCTACTATTATCATAAGCTCGAATGATAGTATTTAGAAGCTTCTAAATCTTTTCCAAATAATTAAAACTTGTGTAGCAACTTCAAGGTGTAAATGTTAATCTTGAACCCATCAATAACCATTATAAATGTCATAGGTCTCCCTTCACATTAGCTTAGATGAATAAAGCTAGATTGTGTTCCCTTCCTTCGAGTGGCCAATTCTCATCCGAGGAAGTGATTTTACCCTTATGAGCCACTAATGTGATGATATTCTTCAGGGTGGCTTCAATGGAGATGATCAAGTTAGAAAGAGCACCAACCATAGCTATCTTATATTCCTGAGAGGTAATGAGCAACTCCCATGCACTGATATGGGCTATAGCCTTCTTTAACTATTTTACAATAAGATTGTCATCCTCTTTATCCTTCACAACGAGTTCATCCATCTACTTCTCAACCCTTGGTTCTTTAGGGCCCTCCCTATCGAGGGCAGTACTTCTCGCTTCGAGTTATACAACTCACTTGTCCCGTTTCTTTTTCTTCATCACTCTCCTCTTATAATTGAACCACTTTGCTCCTCTTTTGTCTACTCATTTAAGTATTCTTAGAGGGTTAATAATCCAAACACCTATTGCCTCATTCAAGACCTCTTTTATAATAGAAATAATAACTTCCTCAGGAATTCCAAAATCTATCATACATGTCCCTATGATGTTGGGCCTTTTAGAATTCAATGGAACAATCATCTTATTATCGATGAGATTATCAATCTTGTGTCTCAGTTTATAACAGTCATTGATGTTGTGATTTGCTCTTTGATGAAAAGCATAATAGGCATTGGCATCATACCCCTTAGGCAATGGATTAACAGGTGGTGTCTGTGATAAAGGCTTAAGTTCTCCCTTCTTTTGTAACCTCTCAAATGAGTTAGATAGAGACATCTCTAAATCATTGAACTATCGCTGTGTAGATATAGACATCTCTAAATCATTGAACTATCATTGTGTTCTTACTCCGTCGACATCAGTCGTCTTACTCCCTTCGGCCTGAGGCTGAGATGGGGTGCTTCTTCTTCCCCCATACTATTTTCGCTATTGTCCCTTGGTGCCCTAGAAGGGACGTTGACTAGGGTAATAGCAAAGAAAAATTAAAACTAAGTGCAAAAATGGATGAAGAAGTAAAACACAAGATTTATAGAGGTTCGACACAATTTATCTATGTTCTCTCCTCTAGTATATCCACTAGAGCCTTCACTCTCTTGATAGCTTAAGGTGTTGTCAACAACCTTTACATAAGTAAGTTTTTTAGCACTTATAAAGCTTTTACAAGTGATAGATTTTCATGTTCTATCTACCTCTTACAAGTAGATCACAATACTATTAATCTTAACCTAAAGTAATTTTCAGGTACTACATTAAGCCTTTTACAAGATCTGGTTTTTCAAGATTTCCCAACCTAAGGTTTCTTTAAACTAAATACAACACTTTAAGAAAGAGGAAAACTTTTTCACTCAAGCAATAAAGATACTAAAGGCACTTCTCATAAAGTATGCTTGATGAAGTTGAGAATATTAAGAGAATTTCTAGAAAACTTATCCTTCAATCTTTGTTTTGAAGATAGCTTTTGCAAGCTATTTTCAACTTCTTTTGATTGCTAAATTAGTCTTTGTTCATCTTTTTTATTGAGAAAAGCTTTTAGAATATAATACTTATGTAATTGAATAGTTCTCTATGTATTTCTATTAAGAGTGGGTCTTTTTATATCATGAATAAAGAACTAGTTGTTAGAGAGAAAGCTTTCACTTCGCATTGCAACTAAGATCAAGCAATACCTACTAAGACATCCCCATGCCCATTGCTAAAGCCATAACCATCATTGGTTTCATGCAAATATGTAGTTGTCAAACAAAAAAACACCTTCAATGGTCATTAGCTCAAATGAAATCACACTGGGACTAGTTATTAAAGGGAACTTGACTTAAGGCTTCTCTTTTGACTTTTACAATTGATTCACTTTTTCTTCAATGACCATAAGATAAAAACAATGGTTATTACTTTTAAACTTCAATACCCATTAGAGGAGGATCAATGTTTATTGTTGATTCCCTAAAAGTATGAACTTTGTGCTCTACTTTTCAAGATCTACTTAAGCCCTTTGATGGTAGTTGGAAGATTTGTAATGCCCATTGGCAACACCTATAATGAATGTTGAGATATGAGAGTCCCTCGTTAATGGGTTCAAAACCTTTGACTTAATTTAGAACGACTATTGAGATGGATCAACACCCGTTTCGGGTTCTAAATAGTTTTGCTCAATCTAAGGCACTTTGTCTAACACCTAATGTAAAAGTGCACACCTATTGTGAGGGCATGATTAAGGCCCATTGCGAAGTTCTATGTGCTTAACCATGTCAAAGCAACTGTCTTGCACCTGCTGGGAACATGGGCAACACCCTTTGAAAGGTCCAGAAAATTATAACCAAGTTGAGATGTTTTTCCAATGCCTGTTGTGATATCTTCAATGGCCATTGATTGGTCCACAACGCTTATTACATGAAGACAACACCTATTATTTTTTAAGCTAAGTTTAGCTTGATCTTTACTCTCTAATGCTTTGAGTTTTCAAGCATTCTTCTTTCTCCAATCATCATAGTCAAAAGAGTTTATCTAACACAAATAACTTAGACAAAGATGAGCTATTTGACTTGTTTGTAATCATCAAAATAAGACTTGGAAAATTAAGGTTCAACATTCTTCCTCTTTTTTTA
>CATIWR010087276.1:0-62628 GCA_949677035.1 Omphalea diandra | reverse complement strand
CTATTAATATTTGATACTATTTTAATTCATAAATTCTAGTCTTATATATATATATATATATATATATATATATATATATATATATATATATATATATATATATATATATATAATTTTAAAAATTTTTGCTAGTAAAAAGTTAGAAATTTTAGTTTTCTTCTAATTTAAATAACTTTTCCTCTAAAACTTTTATAACTTTTTTTAAACATTTATAGCTTTTAAAATTTTTTCTTTCTAGAAGAACGTTTTATTTCTTATTAATATAGTGTACTCTTTTTATGTTCATTTCAAATTTTGATATAAGTTAATTTATATAATATTATTAATTGATTAAGCACTACAAATTTATTTTGTAAATTAAAATTATATAGTAAATAAAAATTTAAAGTAAGGATCATTGTTCTTTTAAACCAATAAAATATTTTTTTTGTGAATTTTGTAAATTAAAATCTAATAAACATATAAGTTAAAAGCATGGACATACATCTTTAAGAGCAAAAGTAAAATATGAACTAATAAAGACCCCTCATTTAAGGAAGTTTAATTAGATTTAGGATTGCTTATAAAATTAGGAATCATTATCAAGTTTTCTTTTCTAATGTTAAGAACATTTTTGAAATGACTGTTTAGATATAAATTATTTGTTACAAAAAGTTATCTCATAAAATAAAAGTTCAATAGATTTTTTATTCTTTAAATATATAAAATAAACTACTTTGACTTTCTACATCTAAAAAACTAAATTTCACTCTTTGGCTGATCCAAAACTAATTGATCTGGGTTTATTCTTTAATTTTCCTTTAATATACTATTTAAGTTGGTTTTTAAAAATTTTAAATTATATTTATTAAATTATGATCAATTATAAATATAATAGTTATCTTTAATTTACTTTTTAAATAGTTTTATTGTAACTTTATAATACAAATTTTAAATTTTCTAAGTAATAAAAACAATTTTATAAGTTTTTAAAATAACAAAATATTATAAAAAATTAAAAATGATTTATTAGAAATTATATTAATATTGAATCAATATTATTTTATACTATATAATCTTTTGATGCAATAAAATGATATTTATCAATTTTGAATATGTTTTGTAGTTGTCATACATAGATAAACTTTTTATTTAGAAATATTTATTTACAAAGCATTTCATATTCATTATTCAATTCACATATATGTGTGTTAATGTAATATATAATATTAAATTATTAATTAAATTACACTACTATGCAATCTTGATTCGACATTTGATTTGACTCTCTGTCTCAGCTAGATCAAAGATCGAGTTAAATTTTAAAATCTTCACCATTAATATTTATATACTTTATTAATTGATATTTTTAATTATATTTTTTTACTGATCAAGGTTAAAAGAGTAGAAAGAAAAAAATTCAAATCATTAATGTCAATGGGAAAAAACAAATACAAATATAAAGGATATATTATATTTAAATAAAATTATATGCTTTAATTAATAAAAATATTTTTTATTATATAAAAAAAATCTTTAAAATAAAAAGTATCATTGAAAATGCTCCTTTAGAAAAATAAAATGTCTCAATTTCATCTTGAAAAAAAAATCATTTTTAATGAAATTGATTAATTCTTTATTTTAATTAATTATATGTCACATATGTGATTTTTTCTATACAGGAAAGTTATTATTCATACAAATAGAATTTTGGGGCTCCTTTTATCTCTTTAAAATATGGCCTATATTGTTCGTTTGAAATTATATAGAACAATTATTGATGAAAAGAATATTGAAAGTTGCCAAGCATATGGACTTCCTGTAAAATCTTTGTTTAGTCATTATGAATTGTGTTGTGGGGTTATTATGTGGCTTTTTATGGGAGCATAGACTCAAGCCCCATTTGTATTAAATGAGAATATGTCAACATATTTTTGTATTGAAAAAATGGTATAACAGTAAATTTATTATATAATTATGGACTATTACTTTACATATCATTATATTATTTAAAGAGTAAATAAAGTGAAAATATAGATTCTATATAAATTAATTATATTTTAAAAAAAGATGTTGGCATTTCTCACTCTTATCAATACTTAGAGAGTGCTGGTGAGAGTATTATTGAAAGTGTGGAATAACAGATAGAAAATCTTTTTAAAAAATAAAACATTTTACTAAGTGTGTACATGTAACCAATTTATAACTTATATTTAGCAAAAGAAAAGATAAAAGTAGTATTTTATACATTATAGATAGTTTGCTGCATCTCAATTCATAAGTGTTTCATATGGATGATATTAGGGGTAACAATTTTTTAAATAGAAAATTATGTTTATATATTATTTTAAAATTATTTTTGATAAAAATTTGATTATTTCAATTAATTCAATTTTAAAAACTTAAAATAAAATCAGACGAAATTAAAATTTAAATTTGGTCAAATCCAAGTCAAAGAGTTAAATTTGTTTGTGTTTTAGTTTGTATCAAATAGTGGGCAGCTCTATTAGTAGGTCCACAAAATTGAGCTTCCATAGGTTGAATGTCAAAAGTTTTCGGCGTATCAGATTGAAAAGTTAGAATTAGATTCAACTGATTCGACACAAAAGTCAAAGCGCCAAAAACACCATTAGTCCTATTTCCGACAATTTAATACCCGCAAAAGGAGCGCGGGATTTGGAAGTTTCTCTTACCGACTGCGGCTGCATTACTACCCATATGAATTATTAATCGTACCTAACCAGAACCTCTTTTTCCAACTCATCCTTCTGCAATCCGACCGACTGAAAACCGCCGCCTCAATGGCATCGTCGAAGCAGTGCCACTGTGAGGTCTTAGGCCTCGCACGTGACTGCACACCTGAAGATATCCGTTCAGCGTACAAGAAGCTAGCTCTCCAGCTCCACCCGGACAAGCTGATCAAATCCGGTTTGAGCCAAGCCGAAGCCACCGCCCAGTTCCAGGAGCTCGCCCACGCCGACGAGGTCCTATCAGACCCGCAAGAACGCGCGTGGTACGATTCTCACCGGTCCCAAATCCTCTTTTCCGATCCCAACTCGGCCGACTCGGTTCCCGGTTCTATGATCCCTAACTTGTTCTCTTTCTTTAGTAATGCGGTCTATTCTAGCTATACGGATACGGGCAAGGGGTTTTATAAGGTGTATTCAGATGTATTTAATAAGCTTTACGCGAATGAGGTTAGCTTTTGTAGGAAATTAGGGTTAGGGGTGGACAATTTGAGGGAAGCTCCGGTGATGGGAAATTTGGAGAGTCCGTACGGGCAGGTGACGGCGTTTTATGGTTATTGGTTAGGTTTTCTACGGTGATGGATTTTTTTTGGGTGGATGGGTATGATGTGATGGCGGGGGTGAATAGGAAGTCGAGGAAAGTGATGGAGGAGGAGAATAGGAAGTTGAGGAGGAAGGCAAAGAGGGAGTATAATGAGATAGTGAGGGGGTTGGCGGACTATGTGAAGAAGAGGGATAAGAGGGTGATCGATGTGATGGTGAAGAGGAATGCGGAGAGGGAGAGGAGGATGGAGGAGGAGAGGGAGAGGAGGAGGAGGTTGGAGAGGGAGAGGATGGAGAGGCTGAGAGCTTATGAGGAGCCAGAGTGGGCGAGAGTTGATGAAAATGAGGTGGAGGGGTTTGAGGAGGAGGAAGAGAAGGGGACTGGAGAGAAAGAATTGTATTGTGTGGTGTGTGGAAAGAAGTTTAAGAGTGAGAAGCAGTGGAAGAATCATGAGCAGTCAAAGAAGCATAAGGAGAAGGTGGCTCAGCTAAGGGAGTCGTTTGGGGATGAAGATGATGAGAAAGAAGAGGCAGAAGAAGGTTTTAAGGAGGTTGAAAGTGAGATGAAGGGAGAAACAGCTTGCTGCGTGGATGAGGTGGAGGAGAGGTTTAGAGAAGGTTTTAGGATAACAGATGAAGAGAATGGGGTTGAGAATCCAGAACTGAGTGATGAAGAAGATGGATTTTTTGATGTTGAGGATGGTGATGAGGTGGAAGGATTTGGTGTGGGAGATGGGAATGTCAATGAGAATGAAGATGAGGATGGTGATGGGGAAACAAGTGTGCTTGAAGCAATGGTAACTGGGCACAAGAGTCGGAAAAGTCGGAGTACAAGGCATGTGACTGAGGATTTCCCGGTGGAAGCTCATGTCGAAAACACAGTTAGGTGGTGGAAGTTATGGAATATGATAACCGGAAGAGTAGGAGAGATAAGAGAGAGAGGGGTAAGAATGATAATGGAGTGCTTGTGAAGGATGATTTTGACAAAAAGAGTCCAGATGATAAGCATGTGAAGGAGTCTCCTATTTCTTTCATGGAAAATTAGATTGATGGTAATAAAAACGAGCATTTGAGGAAGAATCATAAGAATTCGTATCCTACTGACAGTAAAGGGGCCACAAAGAAGGAATCAAATGCCAAATCGAAGAACCAGTCCAAAGGAAAGAGGAAAGGTATTACACTTAATAACTGGGATTCTGTTTCTCCTCTCTCTCTCTCTCTCTCACACACACACACACATTGTTGCAGATATTAGTCCAATGTGTGTGGTGCCATGTAAATGCCCATTGTTTTCAGATAACCAGCTGTTCTGCACTGTAGTTTACATAAACTTTGGTGTACTTTTATTTGCTTTAAGATAAGAAATCCTTGTATTGATGTCTATTTATTGTTCAGCCTTTTAGTGGTGTTTAAGCAGTGTAGATGGAATTCTGATTTTTCATCTGTCCTATATTTAGGCTTTAAAGACTTGATGCATCAATCCTACCAAAGCCAACAAAGTCCTTAGATTTTGGTAGATCTCAAAAAATGCCAAGCTTCTTCTACTTGTGAACTTTGGTCTTTCTTTGTCTAATTTATGGACCATCTTCTAACACTGCAGGCAACATCCAAGAATTCTGGCAATGTGTGTGATAAATGTGGAGAGGAATTTGAATCAAGGTATCTTCGTTCCTATTTCTTATTTCCTTTGTTTCTTCTCCTCCTTTGCCCATCTTTTTTTTCCTCCTATAAAAATTCTTATATTCTTGCTTTGTGATGGCAGGAATAAATTACATAAACATTTGAGTGAGACAGGTCATTCTACACTGAAATTCCAATGAGGATTTTTTTGAGGGCATTAATGTTATTATCAGAGCAAAATAACTAGATAATTTGAGACTTGTATATGAAGTAGCCTGTTGAAGGTGCATGCAAGCACCTTTGTTTTTTTTGCCCTTTTGAAGAATGGCAAAATTTAGCTTGTGCATTGGTTGCGTTTGAATTTAATTCGTCAGCACCCAGTATTGAGCTGGAATAGCTGGCCTATAGTTTTTGTTGCAAATTGCAACTTGTATGTCAATCTTGAGCCGTTACTAAACCACATATAAGCTGATTCTTCCTACATCTTATGCATCATGTGTTTTATGAAGTTATTTCCTTCCCTTTCATAAAGGAAGCAGGTTATTGTCAGTTATAAATTGTGGACATATCATTGTAGATCTGGTTTGATTTTTAGGCTCAACTGGTTGCGTAATCATTCTGAATCAGGACTATTGGATTGAAAAGTTTCAAAGACTAGGCAACTTATGCATGAACTCAGATTGAAACAACATAAGCAGAGGATTTATCACTCCGGATGATTCGAATGGGTGCTTGCTGACATTATAATTTATGATACTTTCTTTAAATCTTATCATCTCGTATTCCATTTCTAATTTTTAAACGGATCTTCAACGACCTAGTCTTAAGATTGTGACCAAAAGAAGAAAAAAGAGAACCATCTGTGAATCCCACATTTAGCGATAACCCAAATTTGTGTTCTTGCTGGCAATCTGAGAGGCATAGAGGCAATAGAATCTTATTGAGATTTACCAGTTACCATTCTGCTCACTCTCGTCACTTTCTAGCTAGATTGCAATCATAGACATTCGCTCATGTCTTCCAAAATATGCATCATAAATATTGTAACAAATTGTCCAGAGTCCTGGGTTCTTCAGTTCCGGAAGCTGTCTGATGAGCAAAGCTACCACTTCTGAATATTTACAAGAAGAAAAGTGAAATCTACGCCTCATAGTGGTTTAGTAGAAGCTTCTTGTATGTAAGCAATAGCTTCGTCTTCTGAAAGCTGTCCTCCTTCCACCAGCCCTCTTATTAAGGTGCTGGCGTATTCTTTGCCAGGTGCACGCAGGGGAAGCTCTCCCGATTTAAAGCTTTCAGCATTTGAAAGTGAGCAGCTAAATCATCACGAAATGTCAAAACAGTTAGGCAGAGGAAGAAAAGAAAGAAAAGAGAAAAAGAGACTGTTTATGCATACGTCATAGTCAGTATAGGAATATCGTGCTCCTTTCCCAAGTAAACTACATTATGGTACCAACCCCTCTGCATGAAGACAATATAACAACCTTGTAATGAGTGAAAAGTTTGCAGTGTATGTGAATAAAAAATAAATATGCCTCCTGATAGTCCATGACAGCTCTGGCGTACCTTAAAAACCTCCAAAGAAATAGAACCTTGGCTTGTAATCAACTGTAGGGCTGCCAAATCAAATACAGGATGTGTCATCTCATAATTTGAAATATTTTCCTGAAGCAAAACATCATTGTACTGCTCCAACCTGGTTAAGAAAAAGCCAAAGGATTAGATGATAAGTCTAGTGGATGAATAAACTTCAAATTCAGGTGCATTGATCCACATCTGTACATATGTCCTTTTGCCAAGGAAATTTAGACATTCATGTGAAATATTACACGGAAGAAATTTGGTTAGAAATGAACACAATAAAAAGAAGGGAGGGTGGGGGGGGGGTGGTGGTGGTGGTGTTGGGAGGCATACGTTATTCTATACAAGCACAGGTATGCTTTTTCACCAATACTACTTTCAGGATGAAGGAAAGCAACACCTCCAGGACCCCATGTATGCGTAAATTCCCGACCGAAGAATAATCTGTGAGGGAAAGTTTTCCACAAAATTTCTTTTGGTGGGCTTCTATCCATTGAACCACAGCATGGCTGTCTCATACCATCCACCTGCAGATAATTTATAACCAAATAAAAAATAAATAAATAAATAAATAAAAGAGAGAGGATTGGCAGCACACCACTTCTTATGCAGGAGAGTGGGAGGTGATAATAATTGATACCTCCTATTACAATATCGGTATCATAGCCTCAATTGTAGGAGATGAGGTCTTACCATCCAAATACAGATGTCTCCATTGTTTATTTTGGATTAATAGGGATTGATAAACTAGAATATGCTGTTTGTCAAGGTCAACAAGCTGTGTGTAACTGATTGGGAACTTCACCTCAGGAGGTTCTCTTGATGCTAGATAAGGTCTAGTTGAAGAAGGCGAGGATGCTAAGTCTGCCATGAATAAGAGAGGAATGACTGAGGTATCACAAATAAGGAACATGGTTTAAGGTCTTGATAATAAGTCAGGAATTAAGTTTGTATCCCCTTTTTTATGTTGCACTTCAAAATTATATATGCTAAACCATTCCTTCCAATGAAATAATTGAGGATGTGATAAATTCTTTCCTTTCAACTTAAGCATTTTTGGAAATGATGAGCAATCCATCATGACAGTGAAATGATGCTCAATGAGGTGAAATTCAAACTTTTTTTACCTCATTCTTTACAGCTAGGACTTCTTTAAAAGTTGAATGATAATGAAGTTCTAAGTTCTTGAAGTGGTGACAGACATTGCATTTCTTCTTTTAAAAATTTTATAGCTGTAGTCTGCTTATCTAACCATTTCGATGGATTCTTTTTTAACATCCGTTGAAGATGACTTGCCTTTTTTGTGCAGTGAGGGACAAAATGTCGAAGATAAATAGCAATTTCTAAGAACTGTTGGATCTGTTTATGAGAGAGATTTGTGTCTGAAAACTTTAGCAATTCAAGAATATTTCAGCTGAAGTGATCTGGAGAGATTGTCCATTTGAATCAACTCTTGAAGGATTTTTTATTGATCCCATGGTCCTGACATTGGTTGCAGGGTTTGTCTGGTCAATTAAGGAAGGGAATTCTTCCTCATTGATTGTAGAAAAGGAACTTTGCATCATGCAAAGCTATGGTAAAGGTAAAGGCTAGTGGTTAGGTTGTATTGGTTTTTCCTTTTTGATCCATTTGAGAGTTTGTTTATAACAAGGTAAAAGAGTTTTAGGTTGAGGTGTAAATGGTGGAGATGGTGAGGTAAGTAGAGATGGCATAGATGGTGGAGATGAGGTGATTATGGGTTGGACAGAATAAGAACCACATTGAACCAAGTAATCATACTTGCCAGAGGTTTCTCCAAGAGTTCCAGCAGAAAGATCCTCATCTTCATACTTCTTAAAATTCTTCTCAGAATAGCACCTTTCTTTTTCTTTCTTTTCTTCTTTATCCTTTGTTTCATAATCAAAGACACAATCATCACAATAACAAGTGTTAAAGAAACAGTCACCATCTCTTTTAAAGGCATAAACAGGCTATCCCTTAGATCCAAAATAAACGATGTGGATATCTGTTTCTGGATGATAAGAGCTCATCATAAACTAAGTAGAAAAAGTTGAGGGTGTTGAAGAAGAAAGAGAAGAAGACTTTACAAATCTGGTTTCTACAATACCATATACTTTTCTTTCAAAAATAAGTTCTGTAGATTGAACTGGTTAAGTGTTTTCATGAAACTTTTCATAACTAGTTATCCATTTTTCAAGCAAAAGTTCAAGAAACTCTTTTTTGGAGACTTGTTTAGGGACATAGATGCAAGTCGGGGTATTTTGGGTATCTGCTACAATGAGCAAGACATCATCTGAATGAGGCAAGAGTAGATCTATAACATGATTTTGGATTCTATAGTTCATTTGATACTGAAGGGACCAACATCTATATCCCTAGACAAATAATCCATGGTTTTGGATCCTATAGATCATTTGTTTAGGGACATAGATGCAAATCAGGGTATTTTTGGTATCATCTACAATGAGCAAGTCATCATCAGAATGAGGTAAAGCTAGATCTATAGCATGGTTTTGGATTTCATAGATCATTTGGTAGTGAAGAGTAGCAATAGTAACCAATGCTACTTGAGGTGCCCTTGTGATCTGAAGTTGGACTTTTAATGCAAAAGGAACATGTGGATCTATGAGGGTTAGATTAAAATTAGGATAAAAAGTAAACATGACTGAACCTGCATTCAAAGATATTTCCACCATTCCTGTCACTGCATATGGCTTAAATACCTGGTATCCAGTGGTGCAATCCTAGCAAAAACTGGCAACCCTTTTCTTCCATGGTAGGAGGGAGCAAGCCTTATCACTCCAAAGTGGATATGAGTGTACTTTTGAGAAAGCCATTGGTGTAAAAATTTTGGAGGGATCTCCAGACAAACAAATTATTCTTCTCTTAAGGCCGGAATAGTACACTGGTCAAAGATTGATGACTATACATATTCTTTAATGCGTTTAGAAAGTTTTTCTTATGAGAGTTCGAATGAAACGAGTTCATGAACCTTTTTGTTTTGAGAAAGCATCATAATGGGTTAAGGAAAGTTATATTAGTATCTTGGATTTTCTAGGTTTCGGGCACATAGCTCGTAAAGGTAATCTATTTTAGAAGAAGAGATTTGTTTGAAGGTTAAATGAGCAGGAATAGTAACTGTAAGAGTGGTTTGAGAAGATGAACGGTGTTCATAAGAGGATTCCACTGTTGTAAGATTGCCTCCAGTTCTTTATTAATTACTTCTTCTACAATAAAACACACATTAGACTCTGATACCAATAATGCACATGTTATAATCCCAGGTATGACTAGCACCAAACTTTTGAATACTTCAAGTCCTTCTCACAATGTCTGTCCTTTTAGTGATTATAACATAGAATAACTATATCAGAATAGTGGATTGTGAGATAGAAAAATTAATTAATAAAAGAACTTTTGGCATAGGAGATATTCAGAAAGCCATACGTTTATTTTATACCATATCTGGATCTTCATTTCCAAAGAATGTCTGAAAGGTTTTATCACCTTCAAAGGGTTCAATAATCCTAATCTAAAGCAAGCATTTGTAGTTTCTCTTCTAGAGCACTTGGCGGTAACCATCCATAGTATAGTTCAACAGAAGGGGAGAGGACTGAATAATTTCTCTCTTGTAGAAATTTATCAGATAATGCTTCAAGCTCTTGAAAGGATTTGTGAACAAAGAAAGATCATTTAATCAAATGATGTATAGACAAAAAGATCCTTGTTCAAAGAAGCTTGCAGAAGGCCGACTTGCTAGTCAAATGCAGTAGTGATCAGAAGAACTGCTATTGTCTCTAAAAAAAGAAGAAACAGTATTTCGAGATAAAAGGAAAGTATGACGGAAGATTCTCTAAAAGAAGGAAATGGAAGTTCTTTAGGAAAAAGAAATACAGGGGATCAAAGAAGTTAGAAAGATGCTATCTTTATGGAAAGAAAGGCCATTACGCGAAGAATTTTCCAAACAAGCCTAAGCAAGCAGTAAAAATGATCCAACATATCCAAATTTCCTCAGCAATTGCTCTTGATGATACCAATATTGAATCTATTTTTTAAGTTGACAGTGAACCTTCTTCATATGTTGTTTTTGCTATACAGGACATCTCCTCAAATGATGAAGATGAATATGAATATGAAAAATAAGATATTCACTTTCATTCTATCAATAGAATGGCCTATCTGACTAATATTCCTAGTCATATGAAGCAACAAACAGTTCCCTTGGATGTCAACCTAGATGGGTATATGAAAATGGAGTCAACACATCCAGTTTCAATGGCTTATGTGTAGTTTTTTCTAGAAAAATACTCCAAGCCAATTAAAGTTATTGCTTTATTAGATACTAGTGCTTACGTCTCTATCCTAAATCCTAAAGTTCTCTGATCTAGATATTGGAAACACCATAAACAGTATTTTCAAGCTGCTAATGGAGAAATTTTTTCACACCAACCTTATCACAACCAAACCAATCACCATTCAATTTTTCCCTAGTTGCAAAATTCATACGAAACTTCTTAGATCATCTTTACCTAATAAAGATTTAGTTATTAGATTTGATCTTTACTTGAGGATTGTAAAACTTAAAGTCTTTCAACGGGTCTCAAATTCAAAAACTATTTCTAGTTTGACACCAATACTAAATCGCTCTTTTTGGCCCAACCTAATTTGATCTAGAGCACTTCAACCTTTGACACCATCCAAACTGATCTCTAAATCCATTGTTGTGTAGACAATCACACTGAGTTTCTGAAGAAAAATCCAAAGCCTCTTTGGACCAATCCAGATTTCTTCATATCCCTGCCTTTTAAACAGAATGAAGATCTTAACCCAACAAAAGGCACACATACTGGTATGACTCTATATGATCTAGCCTTGATATACCAAGAGTGTTCACAAGCCCAAAACCTTATTGAGCCTGCAAAGTCTAATTGGGTTTGTCCAGAATTCTATGTCAATAAAAGATCAGGACAAATTAGAGGAAAAAAGAAACTTGTCATTGATTACCAACTCTTAAATCATTTTCTCAAAGATGACAAATTCTCTCTTCCAAAAATATCCTCACTTTTTGCTCATTTGTCTAATGCAAAATATTTTTCTACTTTGGCAGCTCAAGATTAAGCCAAAAGACCGTTCTGCATTCCGAATAGACACTATCAATGGACAATAATGTTGTTTGGTTTGAAGGTAGCTCCATTACTATTTCAAAAGGCCATGATTCGGATCTATGACCCGATTCTCCACAGTGCACTGATCTATATCGATAATATCCTATTGTTTTCTCTAGATCAACAATCTCAAGAAAAACTTTTGAACCAATTTGTTGATCTTACTAAAAAATATGGTATTATGTTTTCAGTCACAAAAATGCATATTGCCAAGGATAAGATCAAATTATTGGGAATAGTCTTTCAAAGTGGTCAGTATCAGCGTGGCCCACACATTGGGGCAGAATTGCTAAAAATTTTCAGACACATCTCTCTCATAAACAGAGGCAACAATTCTTAGGAATTGTTAATTATCTTCATGATTTTGTCTCTCACTACACAAAAAACCCAGGTCCTCTTTGAAGATGTTAAAAAAAAATTCACTGCAATGGTCAGACGAGCAGACTACAGCTGTAAAGTTTTTAAAAAAAGAATGCCATGTCTGCCACCACTTCAAATTCCATCCATTAAAAAAAAATTCTCTAGACAGATGCAAGTAATTATTACTGGGGAACAATTCTTTTGGAAGAAAAAGACAACCAAAAAAGAATCTGCGCACCTGCCAATGGAAAATTCAAGGACTTAAAACTCCATTATCATTCAACCTTTAAAGAAGTCCTGACTGTAAAGAATGAGATAAAAAAAAGTATGAATTCTAACTCATCGAGCATTATTTCATTGTCATGATAAATTGCTCATCCTTTCCAAAGTTGTTTGAGTTCAAAAGAAAGAAGAATCTGTCACATCCTCAATTACTTTGCTGGAATGAATGATTTAGCAGATATGATTTTAAAGTCTAACATATAAAAGGGAATACAAACTTAATTCCTGACTTGTTATCAAGACCTCAAACCATATCCCTTATCTATGATACCTAAATGATTCCTCTCTTATTCATGGTAGACTCAGTAACCTCATCCTCTCCGGCTAGACCTTATCTAGCATTAGGAGAACCTCCTGAGGTGAAGTTTCCAATTAGTTACACAACTTTTTTACCTTGCCAAATAACAGATTCTGGTTTATCAATCCTTATTAATCCAAACCTATGGACCGATCTTCTTGAATATTTTAGGATTTCATCTTGATTATCCTTTTCTTAAGGTTTATACCTTTCTTTATCCTCTTGTTAGAAATAAGCAATAACCAGAAGAATTCTTGTCATTTCTATGGTATTTCTGTCATCTGTATACCATAGACATTGAAATCAGGCTTTATCACCTTTGTTCTTATTTGACAAAGATAAAGGAAAAAAAAAGGTTTAATCCTCGTATGGTCACATTTCTAGAATGATTCTAACCTTTGGAAAGATGGATCAATTTCTGTATTGCAAGATTCAAATCTTATGAACCTTAAACCACTCTCCATAAGAGGATCATTCTTACATTTCACAGGCCCTATTTTGTAAGAACTACTAGAACAAGGCCTATGATAGTTTACCATGTGTATGAAGAAAATCAGTATTCCCTTTGCACTAAAGAAATTTTTGATAATCAGGCTCAATTCAGGGAATTCCAAAGGCACATGTATCAACAAAATAAAAATAATCCTAAAAGGGATATGACACCCCTCTGAAGATGCTCCTTGGGATTACCTTTCATCCAAATATCGTGAAAACTTCATAGCATATAGGAAAAAGTGGATTGAGTCAGCCATTCCACTATGTCTTCAAAGTGACCTGGCCAGTAAATATTATATTCTAGATCTTGATTCCCAAGATCCTTTTGAGCTGTATGATTATTTCATGAAAGAGCCCACAAGGTTCATCAATAGTGAAGATTTGGAATATCAAAATATGAACTTGTCTCCTTCCCATGAGCCAATAATTAAGTAAACAACTATATTATTTTATTTTTGCTTTTTGAGTGAAAGTGTTTTGTAAAAGATAAGATTCCTTCTTATCTTGGAGTATTGCGTGTGCGTCCCTCCATATAAGGGGATTCTCTTCAGTTTGTAAATCAAATTCTAAAAGCCTCTAGTATGAAATTAAGATATGGCTTTCTAAATACCTTTTGTGTCAAAAGTTCTTTTATTAATTAGTTCTTCTATCTCACGATCCACCATTCTAATATGGTTATTCTATGTTATAATCACTAAGAGCACAGACGCTATGAAAAGGACTTGGAGTGTTTGAAAGTTTGGCGCTAGCCATACTTGTGGTTATAACATGTGCATAATTGTTGATCATAGCGATTTTGAGATTCTTTCCTAGTTTAGCTCACTTGTCTTGTATATATATCCATGTATATTTTCTCAGTTGAATTCAAGAGAAACTTCTTACAACACCTCCAGAAGCAGGTGGAATTTTTAAGTTCTTCATTGTAAGTATCTTATACTCATATAAACAACTTACACTGCTTCAGAACTAGAATGCATGTCTTCGGGGTCATAACAATGTAAGGAATGCTTCAATCTATTGAAAAACATCCTTAATCTAATTTGAGGGATAGCAATGTGATACCAAGTATATTACCTGACCACCTTGAATATAGCAAAGGAACCTTGGTTTCCACATATTTGATCCAAAACTAGCAAACCAAATGTCTATCTTCGAAAGCTCTAATCTCCAAGTAATAGATTTTGCAGCCAGTTGTTCTGCATGCAATATGGAATTAAAATGACACAGGCTAAAAAAATAACTTTTAGTATTTGACAACTTTTAACTGAAGTGACTGAAGTTATTCCTTACCAAGACTATCTTCGACTTTCAGCTTCGAAAGAGGTTCAATAACTTCCTCAACAACTGCCACCGTATTTGTTGAAACAATATTTGAAGTTTTATCATCCTCATCTTCTGAATCAGAGCTTGAGATCAAAAGATGCTGGAATGCAAAACTTCTATCTTAGTCCTTTATTTGTGTAGAGATTAAGAGATTAGAGAATGGCATTGTATGTTAAAATCATTCTCAGTTATTTAACAGTGCTAAAGTAGAAGCGAATATAAAATTTAAATTCTCATTTCCTTCAGAAACTTCATTTACAAAGCCAACAACCAGTATACTGCAATTATAAGCTACTTAAACATCTGAAGTTTGGCAACTATAAACAAAGAAGAAAATCACAATCTATATAAAATTAACCATCAGTCTATCTAGTATCTAATATATAATAAGGTAATCCTTTTAAACCTGCTAGTGTGCAAAATCCCTCTCTCTGTCTCTCTCTCTCCATACAGATAATATATATTTCAGAAAGGCTTGATGCTAATAGCATACTTTTGCAATTCTGTATGTAACCGTGAATGAAGGTAGGTAAAGTTAGATGGGTTCTTTTGTTACAAGGGAAGGAAGAGTTAGTCTTGCTATGCTTTACAAGAGGGATTTTTTAGTAAAAATGATGTGGGAGGAGGAGTAGGCAGGGCCACACATTCTTATTAAATGAATATGTGTAGCCTTGCCTACTCCTCCCACATCATTCTTACTAAATCATCCCTCTTGTAAGGCATAGGGATACCAGCCCTTCCTTCCCATATAACAAAATAATCCATCTAACTTTATCTCCCCCTACAACATGCATATTATTTCAAGTCTGTTTGCCCATAAATCAATTGACTTCTACCAAATTTATGACACAAAAACATGATATTTTGTTTGTAATCCTTTTAGAAAAGAACTCACCGGAGGAGGGGCTTTCTGTCTGGTTAACTCCAATGATATTTCATCCGCAAGTGTAGGCCAGTAAGCACTTAATTTCTTGCGAACCTGGAGAAGACATAATTGAATGACTAAGCAAAAATAGATGCATCTTGCTATATATTGCTTATGGTCAAGAAAAAATTAATGTGAACATTAGATACAATTGATACAAAGAAAAAGGCGATAAACAAGCCAGCAGGGAATGCAACAAATGTGTTTTACCGCTTGTATCACGCGCCATGTAGATTCAAATGGATAAGCCTCTGAAGATCCAGTGATAGGCTTGCTTTCAAGCAAAACCTCCATGCAAGCAAGGAAGGCATTTGCTATAGAGTCAAGATTGTAACCTCCTTCTAATGCCAAAACAATTTTACCATTGGCAAAATTCATCAACTGAAAGAAGAGGAAAAAAGAAGAAATGAAAAAAAAAAAAAAATATATGTGCTGACATTCTGCTAATTTGTTCTTGAAAAAATTATGAAGAAAAGTTGTTGAATAGATCAAAAGTCAATGACAAACTATAAAACGCAACTCCAGAAAAGAAAAGGTGAAACAAAATTATTGTTTTCATGCAACATGCCAGTTGGATGTTCTTGTACAAGTCAACAACTCACTAATCTGCATTTATTGTAATAACTATATGACAAATAAAAATGCGGCAAAATGAAGATTAAATTGAATGCTAACCTTTTTCAACATTACTGAATATCCATATGGTGTAACACGACAACCGCCAAGTGGATCACCAATAGCTGTTTCAAGAATCATTGCGGCACGTTCAGTTTATAAAAACAACAGCAGAAAAGGGAAAAGGAAGACCATTTATCCAAAAAAGCCACTGGAAGCACTCACCAAATTACCATTTTAAGCACAAAAGACAAAGAAATGACAGGAAAATATAAAATAGTAGAAGCGAATGTGAAACCGCCATAGATATCACCAGGTATAGTGGAATTTATTAGCATTTCAAAGCCAACATACCCAAGCTGCCTTATCTTCATAGAACTGGATAGTTTCAAGCGATTCTGTCATTTAAACTCTTTAGAAAATGAACCGCTTCTTATTGGTGCACTACTGAACCTACACTACATTTTAAGGAAATATAAATACTTGGGCCAGTAGTTTCTAGATTTTCAATGTTTCAGGCGCATGTTTTAGCTTACTTTTGTATTGGCCATTAGATCCAGAACATTTGAAGAGAATAAATGGTCCAGGTCCATGGATAAAATGATAATTTTTTCTCGTTTCTCATAATCTGGGTGTCTCTGCAAACTTCATGTTTAGACAGTATCTTAATAATTTCCTATTTATGATGACCAACTTTGTTGCCAAATGAGTCGAGATGTGATAAATATACATCAACAATATTAGTCTTTTCTAATGAAAAATATGATTGGTATGAAAGCTATCAACGAAATGATTAGTTCTACAACTCCTTTGTAATGGAAACTCTCTTAGAATCTTTTGATTACATTATGATAGTGTGAATATAAATGTTAATATTTATTTTTACGAATTATATATTCACGGTTGTAAAACTCACTTTTTCAACTAAAACTGGTGGAGAGTCCATAAACTCGTATCATAAAATTGAATCGCAAAATCGTAAGATTTTTTGACGTAGTAATAAGCTCCTATACAGAATTAACCCTACATATATGAAAATATAAATAAGATATTTTATAAATTTAATACATATAAAGTTACATTAAAATCATAAGAGAACTCATTCTCAAAGAAGTTCAAATTCATATCTTATATTAGGATTTTAGAATATATAAAAGAAATTAGTTCATGTTTGTCACACATTTATTAAGTTAACAATACAAAACAGAACAATAAATACCACATGAAATGAAATATAAAATTTAAAAGAATCATATGAAATTCCTATTCAAATCCAAATAATATAAGTTAACTTCTAATCATATAATTAGGTAAAATATTAGATCAATATTCAATGTATCACCATAAATTTAAATATAATATCATATGAACATAAATAAAAATAAGTTTAAATTTTAATATTTAAAATTTAAAATTTCACATGCATAGTAAACTTGTAAACTCATATGAGTTTACTCATGAGTTTACCAAATTTATTATATTGACTCATGAGTTTATCACGATATTATGCAAAAACAATTTCATAGGCAAGCTAACTTATTTGCTTAAATAAAAAAAAAGTAAACTCATAAACTTGATTGAGTTGACTAGCGAGTTTAACAATAATGAATATACTTCTATGTCTATTTGCTTAACAAGGCTACTGGCTTTTCCTAGGTGCTTGAAGTATGTAGGGGAAAAAGGGAAACAGCAACACAATAATAACTCTCCATAAAACAAAGAAATGAAAGGTTATCAGCAACCTCAAAATAGATAGCAGTACAACCAACAAACCTGCATCAAATCCTGCAGACACTATAATCATGTCAGGATTAAATTCCTTAGCAACAGGGATCAAGATATGGTCCCAAACAACAAGATAGTCTGCATCACCACATCTTCCATTCTCCCAAGGAACATTTACGTTATATCCTGCACCCGGCCCTTCTCCAATCATAGTATAAAAACCATCATCATTAGCAGGGTAAAAACTCCCAAATTCATGCCTGCAAAAGATTACAACTGCGAATTAGAAAGTAACTACATAAACAGAAAAATCTACAACTCTTCCAATCACCACATAACTAAGTAGCATAAAAGTGATTGAATTATTCATTGTGACCCTCCATTAAGCAAAAAGAACTTTGAACTCAACACCTCCCTCAAAGGAAAAACAAAGATAAAAGTTGCTACAAGCCAAAGCTTGTTATTTCACCAACAAAATCCTTGACAAAGCAACACAAACACACACAAAAAAAACCTTAACCACAGGTAAATACATCAAAGGAAAAAGAAAAAGAATTCCATATTTTAAGGATCATAATAACAATATTTGGGATACACTAGAATGCAGCAAAAGTGATTACACAAGGCAAGAGAAGTTGAAAAGTAGAACTCCCATTTTACCTATGAACAGAGAAGAACAGCACACGAGGGTCCTTCCAGAACATCTTTTGAGTACCATTACCATGATGAACATCCCAGTCAACAATCAGAATCTTTTTAACACCCAATTCTTGCTGTAGCATGCAAGTAGCAGTTAACAAGGTGATACCTTATTAGAAAGTGTAAAACAAATTTTGGAAATTACTTAGAAAAATTATATTTACAACTGGCAGTGAGATGAAGTTCTCACTCTTTCATCCAATAGATAACTTGCTGCAACAGCCACATTATTGAATAGACAAAACCCCATTGCTTCATCATGTTCAGCATGATGTCCTGGAGGCCTAACAATAGCAGCAGCAGAATTCAATTCGCCTTTGGCAACTCTCTCAGCAACCTAGTCAAAAACACATCCATAATTCAATTACTAAATTAGAAACATAATTTTCATCAATTGTGATAAGACATGCTACAGAAATTGTACTGTATGACTTGAGTAAAATTAGCATCATTTAAAAAATCCGGAAATAATGGAACAAGGTTGGTCAGTTCCAGAATTATCACCAACTTCTACTAAATTTGGACCATTTGAATTAGGAGGGAAAAAAAAAAAAGACACATGTAAACATAAAATTCAATAAGCCTTAAATCTGATATCTATCACCAAGAAATCTTTAAAAAGACTAGCCATGTTTGGTTCACGATTGGAATAAATTGTTAGAATAGGATTCCACGTTCTTGTTCAGTTCACAAGGAATCTAACTTTTTCATGATATTTTACATTTGAATAAATTAAATTTTTATTCAAATCATATCTATTTTTAAGCATAATTCTTAGGATGATGCTAAAACTTGATTATAATTATTTAAGAAACAAAACTTGGAAGTGAATTTTTTAAATCTGGACATTAATTTCCATTCTCATCCCATCTCCAAAACCAACAAAACATATCCTAAGATAATCCCAGACAAAAAAAAAAAAGAACAGTTGCAAGTTTCCATACCCACTAAAACGTACAACGAATCAATTAATCAATATATGTAATTAATTCCAGTCTTAGAATTTATTTGAGATAAATGCTCACTAAATTTTATTTCAGTTATTTGACAAATAAGTGATTATGAGCTCTATTAATTTTCATGCAAACTAACTAATTAAAGAAACTATAAATAGAAAGAAAATTATTGCAAGAAATCACAAAATTTAAAAATTAAAAAAAAGCTAAAAAATAATATGCATATATTATCCATTTAAAACAAAAATATTATTTACTTATATATATTAATTAATGAATATTATAAAATTTCATTAATATTTATAATATATATATTTTTTGAAAGGATTTTAAATAATATATTAAATCATAGTCCGCGTGTGCTAGTAGTTGAATAATAATACCTCGATGACGGAACCAGCAGCTAGGAAAGCAGATTCTGATGATCCTTCATTAAAGTAAATGGAATTGAATTTCGACGCGATTCTATTCCTTCGCGAATCGTATTGCTTGGAGCTTATGTTTCTTATCAAATTCACATGATTCTTCGAGTGTACAGCCTCTACATATCTATCCTTCGCTTCTTTCGCCTTCAAAACCACACACCTGAAACAGATACATAGATTAAAACAAAGATTATTAAATCAAAAGGAAAGAAATGAAACGACGTCTGGGAAGAGAGAACCGTTGAGGAATGTTGTTGGCGAGGAGCTTGTTCCAGATAGCAGTGATGCGATTGGGGTTCTCGGGATGGTAATCTCCATCCGGAGTGTAATGTTTACACATCATCTGATCATACACTATCCCTACGCGCCTTAGGCTGCTCTTCCTCTGACCAGATTCCACCTCCTCCTCCATCTCTCTCTCTCTCTCTCTCTGCTTGCTCCAAGTTTTGAACTGAAAGTGAGCTGACGGATTTTTTTTCTTTTTCTTTCTTTAAAAAAAATTAAAAAATTGTTAGTCTTTTTTATTCTTTTCTTGTGTTTACTTTTTCTTTCATTTTCTATTATTGGAGGGTTTTGAATTTAAGCCACGTAATTGGCCTTTTAAAGATAATATTGTTTAATCACGTCTGATTTTCTTCTTTCTTCACAAATATGCATTTTGTTACGTTTACAATAAATAACTCTGAAATAATTAATCGAAATTAATACTCTAAAAATACGTTTATTAGAAATTTAATTTTAGTAATTAAGTAAATTAATTTTAGAAATTGAATTTTAGTATCTTGTTCTCATGTCAATCCAGGCGGTAAATGGACTTCACAATTGGCTTCGACATTTATGCAAGAAAAGACCAATACCATACACATTTGAGATCTTATATATACTATTTCTATGCTAAGCAGATTCAACGTAAAAGCAGAAAACACCATATTTCTTGCTGTTGCAGCTTTGAATTTTGCTTAAAAAATTTAAACTTATTCAAATGCCAATGGCCAGTGGCCCCAGATGGCTCAGAGGATCTAACTTTCAAAACCGGCAGGTCTGCTAATGGTTTTCACCTTCCATTTATAGTTTCTTCTGCAGCCTTGTGCAGATATGCTGCAGATCTGTAAACACATAAAATTCCAAATGGGTTTATGCAAATATTATATAACAACTTTCTATTTTTCATGTGAAATATGCAGTAGGGTAAGACAATTAATTGAAAGCAAAAAAAGGTCCTCACAGGAGCAGTAGAGGAAATTAACACAACAAACGCTCTATTACAGCTAAAGAATGGAAGACAAAACTTATATAACTGCATTTTCAATATAACAGATCAAAATGTTGGTTTCGTATGGGCACTGCTAGTATTCCCATGGCTTTACAAGCACATCCTATATGTTCAGAGCTGTGTCAATCAGCAGTATGTACCATTTACAATCATATATCGTACCTATACCATGTCAATCAGCAAAACTTGATAAGGTTCTAAATGTATATCCCTTTTTTTTTTTTAACCCCTACTAAAATGTTCAGCCGTGCACTGGAGGACTAAGCCTCGTAAGGGGAGGCAGTGATCCTCACACAATCATTCTGCAATATGGGAAGCAAAATACCAGGTGGGATTTTGAAAACTGTCGGTCCCAACAGGTAGTCTTTGAAGCAACTTACTAACCAAGCAGCACAGAGGTTTGCTTCTTGATGAATGAGAAGAACATGGCAATCCCAATCACGTTTGATTAGATTCATGCAGCCGTCAATGAGGGCTCTATTAGGATCGTGTGAAGTAGGGGTTTTCTTTAGACACTCTACTATCATAGGGACTCAGTCTCCACAAGGACTTTCCTGTATCCTTCTTTCCAGGCAAGGATTAAGCCCTGAAATATAGCTCATAACTCTGCTCCTAAACATGTTTGAGTACCCAAGTTGAGAGTATAGCCCAGAACCCATTTGCCAGAATCACCTTGTATAGCTCCACTAGCTCCAGCAGTAACAGGATTCCCCTTTGATCTC
Source organism: Omphalea diandra (assembly GCA_949677035.1). Taxonomy (NCBI): domain Eukaryota; kingdom Viridiplantae; phylum Streptophyta; class Magnoliopsida; order Malpighiales; family Euphorbiaceae; genus Omphalea; species Omphalea diandra. Next base: position 40,898 of record CATIWR010087276.1, on the reverse strand, counting down.
CCCACCACATTCAACTTGACCCAATCTGTTGGGGGAGGGTTCCAGGATGTTGGTCTGCCTGTTTCACTTGGTGAGCGACCACTTGATTTATGGCTCAAACTCTGTTCATCAGATTTAAACTTTTGTCCCTCAGTTTTAACCTCTATTGGACAAGATTGAGGATATCCATTTCCTATCACCTCCTCAAGATCAATGTTCACCTTCTTAACAGGGCTTACATCTTTCCCATCATTGAGATGAGATTCCCCTCTAAAACTTGTCTTGTATGACGTATTTTCAAATTTCTTCCTTGAAAGGTCTTCAAAACCGGGGGGAACATCTGCTTCATCTGTAACAAGAAGCAACTTCTCTACTGAGTCTTGTAAGGGATCCACTGAGGCCAATTTACCGATTATCTTCCAAGCGGCTTCTGAAAATAAAGAAATCAGATTGCGTTGAGCCTGTTTGGATTCTAAACACAGCTGTTGGATAGAGTCTGTATCCTCAAATGCACTTAAAATCTCGTCATTTGGCATTTCCAAGGTATCTTCATTGACAGTTTTTTTGTTGGATTCTCTATAAATTGTCTGGGATGATTCTTTCGTAACAATTGTATCAACTCTCCCCATAGCCTGTCCACCTACCATGTCAATTCCCATATCAACAGTCTCACTGCATTCCACACTAGTAGAATCTTGCTCCAGAGGAATTTTCACTCTCTTTTCTTGATGAAAAACTCCCCACAAGAACTGTTTTGTGCTTAGCCTCTCACTGACATCTGTAAATGCAAAAAACTGCATCATCTCCATGAAAGAATTGAGTCGTGCAAATAACATGCATATTCAACCACAAATCCAATTATCTATGCATATATAAGCAGGTGCATCCTAATAGTCAAATGCAATAAGAAAACATGAATCATAATGTTCTCCATTCCAGCCGGAATTGTTTTAAACTAAAACTTCAAATTTCTGCAGCCCCTCCATCTGAATTTTTAAACCTGAAAAATAACTTGCGGAGAATAATTTATAGGTGTTTTTGTACTCCTAGCCCTTTATTCCCCTCTTTCTTTCATTACCATAAGAATCAACAATCACAAAAGGGAACCAGAAGGGACATTCTGGGTTTAATACATTTTTCCTTTTAAAGGAAAAAAGATTGAAGGACAAGTAGCAAGAAAATGAGGATAATATATTCTCCTTACAATCTATACAATAAGTAACCTGAAAAATAAAGCACACTCCAATTGTGTTCTGGTGACACTACTTTAAGAGGCCTTAATGTAGAACCCTATAAAGAAGCTAAGATAACAACTCTGTAACTGCAGAGGACCACGGCTTTTTTTTTTATTTTTGAGAATAAAAAGGATCTCAGGCTTTAATATTGATCCATGTGCAAAAATTAGCTTTTACAGGCCAAGCCCTTTTCTGGATAACTAAAATTTATAAAATAGTATGTTCTGTAAATACTAACTTTCCCTGTTTAGGACATACTAACTACTGGATTTCTTTGTGTGGCTTTTCTCTTCTCTGCCAACAACTTCCACCCCTGTTCTTCAGAGAACTGTGACAAAAGTTGGGTTCTCAGCACCAGCTTGCAATTGGCAAGAAAAAAAGGGCATGTTCTAGCATAGTAGCGGTTGACTAAATATCAGCAGGAAAAATATCTACACAAATTATGACTTTTTTTAAAAAAAAAAAGACAATCAAATTATAGCCCTTACATGATCATGTTTGGGAAAGTTGAGAAAAATACATAAAAGAAACAGAGAACTCTTGACTAACCTTGCACATGTCCGCGAAGATGTTTCGATGTGAATATTAGCAACTCCACATCATTGATGTAACTTCTCAAGACAGAATTTTGCATTTCTAAAAGGTTGAACAGGCTAGCATAGTTCTTGGATCTAGAAAAAGAATTCTGCAATATAAACTCCCTATTTTGAAAAATATGATAACAGAATTAAACCCAGTCCCAGAAAAACAGCTACCTGTCAATACTAGCAGAAGGGAGAAAATACAATGCAATGTCATGAAAATCAGGACGATCATTCTGGAATAAATCTGCAAAAACATGGTGTCGTGGGAGCAGCTTGACCTGAAGGACTACAGGCATTGTTTGTGAAAACTCATAGGCCTTACGACTCACTGTGCATGGAGGGTGAGCCTGGAATCCACCATAAAATTTACCAGCTGTGGCAGTATCAAAAAACTTGAAGCCTCCCCTTCACAAAAGTATAAAAGAAGAAGAAGAAATTAATAGTAGGAAATCTTTCAAAATAAAAAACTAAGCATATGCATCCATGAAATCCTGTCTACTAGGACCATAAATGGTAACAGCATTTTACTGCTCTTAACTTTAGGCATAAATGATTGGTTGTTCTCCAAATTGCTACAAAATCATAGGCATAAAATGGATATACACATTAAAATAAGTGCTAGAGACAGTAAATAGGTACTTCATCCTAGACTCAAGGTTGCTTTATTATGATCTCTACCATAATTGGATTTGTTACATATGGCTATCTTTTTACAGCCTGGAGTAATAATTTCCATTGGATAGCAAAACAGGAGCCATGGTGGGCATCATAAACCACCTCCACAATAGAATCTGAATTTTCCTCAAATGATTAAAGTTAGAATGGAGTATGCTACAAGTAACCAACTTTGTCATCATGAAAACAATTTATCGATCTTAGAGTGCATATTCAAGGAGGAATAACTCCTAACATGCGCTTAAACAAATAGGTACGCTCAAACACCAGAAGGAGCATATTTTATATACTGTCACAAGGGAAAGATTACTTACCTCCAAGTAGGATACCGAGAAGGGAAATATGGACGAAACAGGGAAAGTTTAGGCAGAGTACTTGTCGGGTGTTTTAGTTCAACATCAGATTTCTTAGACTCAGCAACAGGACAAGAGCCCCTCCCTGTAAAATAGGAAAGAAAAGGACAGGAAAATGCAGTTCAATTATTCATAAAAGAAATTAAATAATTAATAGTTATAGGCCCATTCCGAGTAGAAAATGATTTGGATTTCATCAGCTAATGTTGTCATTTTATCATGTTCAATCCAGAAGCAAACAGGCTCCTCGCACAAGGCTAGGTGCTGAACACCTAGAATCCTTAAACATGGGGGAATTAATGCCCTATTGAGCCAGAGTCCCCACCCCAAAAATCCCAATTCAAATAGCTTTGATCCCTAAATTTGTTGCCAAAGATTGTGATAAGATCTAGCAAAAAGAGATTAGGAGATAGAATTCTACCTTATCTCAACTTCCTTGTTGAATTAGCCTTGTAAATAGACAAGACTTCACAGGGAACAGAGTTGGACTCCCACATTTTAAATATTTCACGATACTCCATTCCCTCAAACACCTATTGGACTTAAGCATCAATGTATCTTCTCAAGACATCCTTGAGACACTCATAACTATTATATTTTGCAGGAAGATTCCTGACCATGAGACCAAACCAAAATCTATCATCTGCTGCGGTGAGGGTGCACAGCTATACCAATGGAGATTGGCTTGCCAAACTACCAAGTCTTGTATTATGACAAGCATGGAACAATGAAGAGCTAGGACTCAATCTAGATCTCCTTGAAGAAAAAAAAAATTGATACCTTGGCTAGGATGGCAGCAAGTAGCATGACACTTTAATCTTAGAGGCAAATTGAGGCACTCAAGAGAAGGTGAGTTGATGATGAAAAAAAGCTAAAATTAGGAAAGGTTCGCAAAGTACCAAAGTTGGAAGCTAATTGGGAGGGTCCCTTTAGAGTCATTAAAACGGTCGGCCCTAGAACGTATCAATTGGAAACACTAAGCAGAAAGCAATCGCAAGTGATGAATTGATTGGTAGTGAGCTGATAGCTTTGAGTCTCTCCAGCCAAGACTACAAAACAGGAAGAAGTGAGAGAGGAGTCTAAGTTTGTGTCAGATATTCACTTTGATGATTAAGTCACATTTACTACTTGAGGATAAGAACAAGTATATGAAATAAAATGAATCAAATATCTGGTTAAGAGCTTTTATATATGGAGTGTATGTGGTGGCATTTTATTATATAACAAAAGAGATGAGCTATCCTTGTTGAATTAAATGAGAGAAGCCATCCTTTGTGAGCGGATGACTTGAATAGACTAAAGAGTGCAAATAACAAATCATGGGCCAAGCTAATTTTGTGATAGGACACTAGCTTGATTAGTACCAAATTGAGCTTGCGATAGGCAATATAGGCCCAACCCATACCAATTAGGATAATATCATTCTCCCATGGTCCAAATCTATTTATGTTTGAGATAGAAAAATATATGAGAGGTAATACAAAGAATATAATCAAGATTAGTAGCATGAAGAAAAAACTAGACCGAACCAACATATCATTTAACTCTGATATAGGGAAAGTTTCAAATTCAAAATAAAATTCCTAAATTGTGTAATGACCACGTATCAAGCACAAGCCCTCCGCCTTTTGCTTTGGATCTAAGAAGAGGAGAAAAACAAAAGTGACACTATTGCTTCATGATATTACCCTCGCTAATATGGGATAGACTCACTCCTCTGCAAAACCCAGTTTGACATCATTGACCAAATCCATTCAACCTGTTATAAACCCAACTCAATCTAAATTGAATTCTTAGCGTAATGGTTAGTGTCGACACAACTCATATATATGATTTTTCAACCCATCCCTAATCATCATCATCAGGAAATATTATCTTCAAATATTATCTCCATCAGGAATATTATCTTGAAGTATTATCTTCTTCAAGAAACATTATCCTCATCGGTAAGCATTATTTAATACGAGAGACATGCATTTTTATCTAAACAGTCCACCAAAGTTACTATATAAAGGGTCTCAATTAAGTATTTTATTCATTCTATCTCTCATACTCACACTCTCACTCTCAATAACAGTCTTTGACTTAAGCATTAGAATGAACTTCGCATATAAGGCCAGACTCCTCTCTAATTCTCTCGTCTTGCAGCTCCGAACCAAAAAGACTCGAACTACCTAGCTTAAGCCTAAGAAGATCCTTCAGGACTATTTAGCTCGACACCACAGGCGATATCATTTGGTGAGATGAGCGCTAATCTCACCTTTCTCACCTAAGCTTAGCCTTCTCGCTCAGACCAAGCATAAATACTTGGTGATAATATCATTTGAGGACAAGTTGATAACCATACAAGGATTGGATGAACAAGGTGGAGTCATATGAGAACAAGTTGGTAACCATACAAGGACTAGATGAGGCAAAAAGATAGGTCATACAAACAAGATTAATAAATGACCAAACAAAAACAGCTAGTTTCAAGGCAGTTGAGTATCAACGGTTACTTTAACATAAAAAATTGCAACGATAGATCTTGACATTAATAGCCGAGGTGGTTAAAATCTTAACATCATGAGTTGTATTAATAGGGCAATTACAATAGGACTCTATAAAAATTTGAGAAGCATTGTATAGAGGTATAACTATATAACCATTACATCATTCTCACTCAAAGAGATCTCTATCTGTAATCATAGTGCTTTTAGTCAAGGCATAGCCAGGAAACTCATTATCAATATGGATGTGAAGTTAATAAGTTGATCAAGCTACCATCGTCTAATAAAATTCACTTAACCAGAGAATTTTCGAGTTGGACTTGGACGACTAAAGCACCAGCATGTGGAGTACATAATCTTCAATCATCTACAAAGGAGAATGTGATCGAGCAAAATAAAAGTTCAACTATGTCAACTTGGAATTCACAGAATATATCTCCCAGATCTGTCTTTTTTCTTCAGAACGAGCTATCACCCTCAATGGTGCCTCCAGTAATGACATCAATTATGCTAGCATGATCCTTATTGTTGGGCCTTTAGTCATGATGAGCATGCTCCTATTGGTATTCAAACCACCTTTCATCATTATCAGGCTGCTTCCTATAATGCCCGCGCTTTCTTTGTTGGATTAATCATTCAATTTTATTATCAAGATCATGACAATCTTCTGTGTTGTGCCAATTGTTTCAATGGAAATTGCAATATTTGTCTTTATTTCTAGTAGCTAAGCTTTTTAAAGGACAAAGATGCTAGAATCTTTCACCAAATCTCTTATTCTAGTAGAGGACTTCGCTTATCCTTACCATGAGCGGAGTGAAGTAGTGAGTCGAGTTGTTGTAAGAACTGTTAAGATTGGAGCCCAAGCGTGAGTCAGTGTCATTAACTCTACCCCTATCTTTTCTATTGTCAATTTGCCCCTTATCATCTCACCTTCTACATGGACCATGAAAGTAAGTTGAAAGATTATTATTTAGGCGAATGAATTTGTGACTTCTCATCATCAGCTCATAAAATCTCCCTAGAGAATCAACACTCAATGAATCAAAAAGTGCTTGATTTTTATAATTATAGATCATGGCGTCCAGAGTCACTTCATGGTTGAGATTGTGGATCTGCATAACCACTTTGTTGAATTTTGCCAAATGGTCACAAAAATTCTCCTTCATGAATAACCTCATGTAGGTTATAGGAGATTTTTATTTATGTTATGGTAGAAGCAAATGGGCTACAAAAAGTTGAGACATCTGAGTAAAACTCCAGACTGAGCCATGGGTTGAGTCTTGGTATCACTTTTGTGCAACTCTTTCAAGTGCGGAATGAAAGATTTTGTGTAATAGAGCATCCAAATAATTGTGAAGCTCAAGCTTAGATCCACAGATGACTCCTCAAGTTAGTTGAGCCATCATAATTGTCGATGCATGGAAGTTTGAATTCTTTAGGAAATAGCTCGTCTCTAATCTCTTGTGACAAAAGATTATAGCCATAACAGTGGTAGTTTACAACAAAGTGCTTTTTGCCTTAAGCTTTTTTTTTTTTTAACCACATCCATCATCTTTATCTAGAGATCTTCATCATCTAAGAACATGCTTTCAGAACGACCAACTCGACTATTAACGGGCTTGTAGGAAAACTTGTCGATCTCCTCTAGCAGGGCATAACGTCAAGCTAAGCGTGATTTTTGAGCTTGCTCCAATTCCTCTCAAGCTGGCTAATAAGGCAGCTAGGCTCTAACTTGGTTGGGAGAGCTACAAGTAGAGATGGATTAGGATTCTATTCTAGATTGGAGGTAGCGGAGGAGGCGATGGCACCCTGGCCGCAGCTATAGGGTCATACTCTTGTGCAAGAGTCTATCTGAGTTCTCGAAGCACTGTGGTGAATTCCTCATAAACAACCGCTAGATTGGTAGTGGTTTGATGGTCTTGAGATTGTATGTTAGTCAGATTATCTCGATCTTATCCTGCTGTGTGTTAATAGGGGATGGAGGTGATAGTCGATTTGATATATAGACTGAGATATGAGCATCAATAAGCCCCAACATATCTAGATTGTCTTGTTTTCTTAGTGGGTTAAGTCAAAATTGAGAAGGGTCATGGCTGAAGAGTGAAGAGCTACCAAACTAGTTCACGCTTACTGCACTAATTGATAAACTGGTTGGTACTAAGTTGATAGCTTTGAATCTCTCCATCCAAGACCCTACAAAATTGGGAAAAGTGAGAGAGAGCCCAGCTTCGTTGGATATCTACTTCGATGGTTAAGTCAAATTTACTGCTTGAGATAAGAGCAAATATATGAGATAAAATGAATGAAATACCTAACTAAGAGCTCCTTATATAAGGAGTGTATGAGGTAGTGTTCTTATTAGATCAAGAAAGGGATGAGCTATCTTGGGAATTGAGTGAGATAAGTCATTGTTTATGGAGTAGATGACATGAATAGCCTAAAGAGCCGCATATAACAAATCATGGTTTAAGCTCATTTTGTGATAGATGTTGGTGACGAACTGAGTTTGTGATAGGTAGTTTAGACTTCGCCCATGCTAATTAGGGTAATATCACCAACACTTGGAACATAAAAGGCTTGGGAAGTACAATTGAATAGAGATTCCCCAGAATAAAGAATCAGCACAGAGCAATGACAAACATCTCTCTAGTAAAAATATCTCAATTTCTTAAACAAGTCTGTATCATTTCCTAGTTTTCATTTTGCAATGTATTTGCCCTATCAGTTCATGAATGTAGCTAAGCTTATGGTAACTTTACATCATTTATCTTGCCTTTGCAAAACTAAAGCTCTAATTCTAAGAAAAGAACACCCTTGTTGACCTAATTATCTTGCGTAGTAGTCAGCATCCTTATGAGGAGTTCAACCTCAATCGTAGTTATTTTTGAAATGTAGACAGATTTGGACTATAAAAGGGACTTGATGGTTATGTCGAGCCGAACTACCATATACTCAAAAGAGCCCCTCACATAAGGCCAAGTGTCGAGCTCCTAAAATCCTTTAATCGGCCAAACACCTATAATGGCAAGCTTAACACCAAACTGAGCTAGAGTCCCCATTCCGAAAGTCTTAGTTCGGATGTATTGGTAAAGATTGTAACAAGATCATAACATATTTGATAAGATTAAAGAGATTAGTAGATAAGTCCTATCTTATCTCTACCTTGTTCAATTAGACCAATAAATAGAAGAAGACTCCATAAGGAACAAGATAAGATTCTTACACCTTATTCTATATTATTATTCCCTCAAACACCTATCAAACTTAAGCATTGGAGTGTCTCCCAGAACGCCTTGAGACACTCATTGCCTTTCTATTGCAAAATATATCCTTGATCATCTGATGGAGCCAAACATCTGTCAAATTCCTTTTCTAGTTAGTACAAACACATTAAGTTTAAGACCCACTAAATTTGGTTTCCAAAAAGTGAACTTGTGACTTAAGTTAATAAATGGAGCTTTGTGTTAATTCAAAATGTAAGAAATAAGATAGAATCCAAATTTTGTACAAGATTAATTTCAGGAACGCTTTTCTATGTCAATATAACTTCTTTTTTTTTCACATGGCAAAATGTTCCATTAAAAGATTGGCATGTATTAACCTAGTCTATTTTTCTACCGAAAATTTCTGTGACATTTCATTGAATAAAAAATTTAGATGTAAATAAATGGCACAGATATAAAAAATAAATAAAAATAATGGGTGATCTCTGATCCCATACCAACAATACGTGAATGTTGTACGGATGTGTCAGATACGTTTGGTGATTTGTTCACAGCTTCTTCTGCTTCCATATTGCAAGCTTTGACATCTTTAGCAATCACATTTGCATTGAAAATTTGCACTTCCTTGGCAAGCTCATTGGCATTGCAAATTCTGACTTCTTTGGGAGGCTTGATGTAAGTTTTCTGTTCCTTGCAGCTACTTTCTTTCACAGGACTTACAGTCACCTTATAATTACACTCCTTCGCAGGATTGATGTCAGCCTTTTGTTCTGGGCCTGCAGAAAGAAGAAAAACCAATAGCAATCATAATTTATTTAAATGTTTGCGAGCAACATAGAAAACCAGCATATTTTAAGATAGAAATCATACAAAGAGTAGCTATAAAAATAGTATCACCTTTTGATGTTCTGGGTTCTTGTTGAGAAGTTAGTGAACCAAACTGTGATCCGCCATGCACAAGAGGCTTCCCAGTACCTGGAGAGATAATTTTTGGGTTTTTTTTCACCATCTGAGAAGAGAGCCTGGAAGCGACTGAAGAAGAACCAGGTCTGTATCCCAAATTACTCTTTGAAAGAGATCTTATTTTTCCAGCTCCTGATGAAAGTCTTATTACTTCTTCAGTAGAAAGAAATTTTACTTTGCCAGTTTCTACAGGCTTTGGCCTTCTAGAGTGACCATGCTGTCTTGAATCATCATCGACTTTGGTGGAGGTTCCCTGTATCACCGCATCACGGTAGGGTAAATTGGAGGTAATCTGGAAATTTTCCTTTCTATCACATCTGCCTTTATCTGGTTTACAGTCTTCACAAATCCAAACTTCTGGGACTTCTCCATCATGCGGCCGCATGCAATAACTGAAAAGGAGGATAGAATGGCATATCTAGAATAGAACCAACAATTTACATAACTAAATATTATAAAGCAGAACAAAAAAATTTTTAAGTTGCCATATCGTTGGAGTAGCATTAAGGGATTTAGGCAATCATTTATAGAAGTTCTGTAACAGAGGAGAAGATGATACAACAATGCCAACACATTCTAACAGCAAAACATTACAAATTTTATCTACAAAACAGAATACAATAACATGTTCCAACATTTGAACATATGCAAAAAAACAACAAGCTCAGGGTATTCAATAAATCAACTAACACTTGTTGCTGAATTTACTGAATACACTTCCAAATGAAACAAATCTACTTCACTTTTCAGGTTACTTAAAAAGACTTACAAATAACACGTCTCTCATTTTCATTTATTGAAGAATAAGCACGCAGGCATGCATAAAAATACACACACACACACACACGCACAAACAAATCAGTAGGACATTGAGGGACAAGGACATATTACACATGTTCACAAGCTTCTCCACATTTACTGCAAGTACTCATCAATTCTCGATAGCCAACAGCACCACATATATTACAAGGTTTCTCCTCCTGCAAATGAAGTGAAAATAAATTTAAAAAAAAGAAAAGAAATGAAAAATCACATGAAAATTTCACTCCCAATACCAATGACAAAAACCCAATAATAAAATGTTTATGAATTCCAAGTATAACCTTCCTTATTTTAATACCTTCAGCGCAAACCCAACTGCGGATACCAGAACATAAAACAAACAAAACTAAATAGGGTTTGATTCATACCCTTGAAAAAATAATAACTAAACAAGAAAAAAGGCATCATTTGCCTACTACATAACTCCGTAAACGTGCATGAAAAGTGAAATACATAAAGATTAAAGACTGATAATAATAATAATAATAATAATAATTAAGTGCAAGTGAGTACAAAGGTGGAAACTTTAAAAGGAAAACCAATACAGACAAGAAGAAAGAAGATCAAAAAAGGAAAAAGAAAAGTTGGAGTTCGTTAACAATGGGATCAGTTGTTTACCATGTGGGTCTCCATTTTTGACGATTCTTTAGAATGATTTACCGTCTTTTCTTTTCTTTTTTTCTTGTTTTTGTCTTGATGTTGCTGGCACAGAGTGCGACATAGTGGGGAACAAGAAAGCAGACTAATCACTAAAAAAGATAAGAGAGAAGAATGAAGAAGAAAAAGGGTTGAATCTTTGAGGACTTCTCGTTGATTCTCGTGATCAGTGAAGGGAGGCTCTTCATTGCCAGTGGCCGGTTCAACTCATTACGTTGGTAAGTCCTTTTCTTTTTTTGGAGAATGGGTGGTCTTTTCATTATTTATGGAAAAGAAAATCATTTTTTCTTGGTTGCCTGTGGTCGGTTCTGTTCTTATTGCTATGAGGGTTTACTTTAGAACCGTCGACTCATAAGTTTATGCATGGTTGATTATGGAAAATAAAAGCAACCCTTTTCCAAAGCTATGGTTCAAACTTCAAGTACTAATTCATTTCCAATCATATGAAGAAGAGCTCATCCACCAATATTTATATCACAAGTTATATTTTATTTGTTGAAAATTTTCTCTGTTATATTTAAGCACTAATTGTATCTAATTTTAATGAAGAGAAACTTATTCTGGAATTTTTTTTAATTTTAATTGTTGATACTTACAACATATATTTATTACTCACTTCATTTGTTTTTATCTCTCATTTAAGGTAATTATGTAAGAATTAAGGAAGTTATTAAATAATTTCAATTATAAGAAAAGGAGTTACGTATAACTAAATTATCTTTCTAATAAAGTTATTAAGAATTAATAGGCATTTAATGAAGATAACAAGAGATAAGATCAAGATTAAAATAAAATAATTAGTATCTTTTTAATTTTCTAAATCTATAGATTAATTGAAAAATAAAATAAAATATCTAAAACGACATAAAAAGAATAGAAGAAGTGTAATACAAGTTCATTTAGTTAAAATAAAAATAATTTTGGAGTATTTACAAACTTATTCTCTTTTTTTAAAAAAAAAAAGTTTACAAACTCATTCTTAACCGTTGGATATGTAAAACTAAAATTTAAATTCTATTAAATTTGATAGAATTTAATTTAGTTATAATCATTTTAAGGAATTAAAAAAAATAAAATTACAAATGAGTTGTCATTTATATTAAACACATATGATGCATATTTATAAATAAATTTTATAAAAATTATAGAATTCATTTATACCAAACACAATGCAAATGATTAAGATTTCTTTTTTAAAAAAACTCTCTTTGTTTCTTAATAAATGTTGTTTAAAGTTTTTGCACATATTTAAAAAAAAAAAAACTCTTTTTGTTTCTTAATAAATGTTGTTTAAAGTTTTGCATATATATTAAAGATTGCATTTGATATGTATTATTATATAAATAAAAGACTATGTTACCCTTAATTAATTATTTTCATAAATTATTGTGTACTCTAAAAGAAACAATTATTATAAAATAGATAAATGGTAGAACTGAAAAAAAAAACAACTAATGTTTATGGATAATTATAAACATCATGTATTATAGGACAAAAATTTTTTTTCTACAATGATATTTAATTTGAAACAAAGAGAATAAGTGTTTATATATATATATATATATATATATATATATATATAGAGAGAGAGAGAGAGAGAGAGAGAGAAAGAGAGCAAGAGAGAATTCATACAAATATTTATAAAATTAAAAATAAATTTAATAATTTTTCTTAATATATGTAATTAAAATCATTATAAGTTACTTTAATTTATTAAAATTAAAAAGAGAGTGGCATTAAATATTATAAATAATAATTTTAAATAAATATTCAATAATTTTAAATGAATATTTTATAATTTCAAATATTTTTCTATTTTTCTAATTGTTATTATAATATATTTTTTAAATTTTTATCTATTCAATAATCAATAATATTTTAATAAAATAAAGTCTTATAAAATATAAATAAATAAATATTTATTTAATAAATAAATTTAAATTTATGCAAAGCATGAAATATGGCTAATTTATATGGAAAACTACAAAACAAATCACCCTTTTATTTTTTTTCTTACTTTTATTTATATATTTAATATTTTAAAGAATTTATAAATATTACTCTATTCTCACAGAAACCAAAAGAGAAAATTAGGCTAGATAGGCTATCAATGATATAAAAGAATAGTTTCCAAAGCATGACATCCATTTTTATTAAAAGAAAAATTCAAGAGACCTCATAAAAGATTTTTTTGATAATATAATTGTTCAATTTGATTTTTAAAAGTATGTTTTTGAGTTCAGATTTGTCTTTATTATATGATATAATTAACTTTTTTTAGAATTCAATTAGAAATTAAAGTAATTATAACTGTTATTCACAGAAAATTAATATTTTTTTAGAAGTTTTCAATTTGGTATTATGAATAGATTAACAAATAAAAATGAGAATCGTATTGCTAAATTTTAGGATAAGGAAAATTATTCTCTCTATTAGATAATTCATCTCTTTTCTCTTAACTTCTTTTTTATCTTATGATGCTTTCAAAAAATTTTATTAGTGAAATTTCCTTTAATGTGTATCTTACCATTGAACTTTCCTCATAAGGTTTCACCAATTAAATAATATGATCAAGGAAGATGCTTGCTACATAGCTAGGTTGTTGGAAATTTTGATCTCTAGTTTCTCTTCAAAGAAAATTTTGTTGTTATAATTTACATGCTTCTTTTGCTTAGCACATTGGCAAAAGCACAAGAGATATGCAGATTCCTTGATGTGTTTTTTCCTTTAAAAGTAAGTTCCATTGTAACATACAACATTCCATTTATTTACTAGGAAATATTGAATGTGTTCTATTTACTAGGAAACAATAGTAAGGTATATTAAATTTACTCAAAATAAAGAAGTGACTATATATTGAATGATTAGTTGAATTCTAATTTCAAAAAATGAACAATTATTTCACCACATTCTTTTTTTTTTATTTTTTGTCAAAGTTTGAAATGTACACTGAATTTGTAGTCTCGTTCACAGACAATTCCAGCTTGGACAGAGGATCTTAGATTAATAAACAACCTTAGGATAGAAGGTGGTCCATGTTACAATCATTATGCATGAAAGGGAATTTATGTTACTACTAGTAATATTTCATGGGACCATTATGGTGTGGTCCATTGTGTATCTGCTGACCACAAATGCACCATTTTCTGGTGTAGGTATCATGTGATGTTGATAGTTTTCATGCTTGCTTTCACATTTACATCCTTGGCCTTCAAGAATTGTGTTTCCCTGAAAACAAATTATATTTGTAAAATAATTCTAAAAGAATTAAAATGAATCAATTTATAAGATGCTATTTTATTTGGTTTCACTACTAGAGTCAGAAATTTTTTTGGCAGTTGATTGGAATATAATTAAAAATATATTTTTTTTTGACAAATAAATCTAACTGTATGCAATGAAATACAAAAATCTGCAACAAACATATTCCTCATATAAACAAGCTTAAATTTAGCTATACATGCAAACCAGTATTATTATGACACTTATCCTGTCACCACTGAAATTGGATACTGAATCATGATACAACCTGAAGAGTGATTAAAACATACAAGCCAAGTTGTTAACATAAAATGGTCGTACTGTCAAATTTCTATGACCAAATGAATACAATAAAACTTTCTATAGCTCTTTTTCAATGTGATTCATTGGTGTTTTTTTTTCAATTTCCGAAATGAGAAGTTTCGAGTTCAAGTCTCTTCATATATATTTTTAAATGAGGAAGGAAATTCAAACATCCATTTATATTCAGGTGATAAATACCCCTTCACCGCTTGACTATGACTACATATGCCTAATGCCTTCTTCAAGGGTCCATCTTATCTCACCTTAATGCCTAATATCTATTTAATTTCACCTTCCACCAGCAACTCTTCTAGGAAATCCAGGAGGAAAACATGAATCATTAAGCTGTTTTGCTGTTACCTCATCGTTAAGCAATTTGAACTTAGCCTGGAAATCAAAGCCTTGTGCTTAGGTAGTTGCATAACAGGAAAGAAGAGCTGCAACTGCAACGTTGCTTCTGATCCGGCAGTATACTCCTCGTAGGAAAGATTCTAATCCTACATCTTCAAGTCAAACAATCAACATAAGCACATAATAAAATTCACCCTTCCGTTTTTCTATATATTTTTCTTTGCGTAAACTTGACACAATGTTTTGGTTAAAGCCACAGATAATCAACGGCTGCAAATGGATAACTTGCACTTCATAGTAATAAAATGCGTGTGTGCGCATTATGGCTAATGAAATTTTGTAGAGCTCACCATGGAAATCCACAGGCAGCCTTTTAGAAGGAAAAACCAACAGCTCCACGCCATTTAATGGACTCCTCATAACCAGATCCTTCGTTTCTCGGATCCCCAACAGGCGCTTATACTGCAGTCGAGACCTACAATAAGGAAGCTGCCCTAGGACAGCATACCTTCACGATATAAAGAATCACTGGATTCAGGACAAAGATTGAATTAAAAGCACAACTCTCAAAGTCGCCAGGGAAAAAATATAATGCAATATCATCCACACTTGGGTATTCATTTTGAAGAACTCGCAAACTGGAATGTGGAAGCATTGCACATGGCCGCAATCCAGAAATCACTTTTGAAAACTCAAAGTCTTTGCCGTGAACTCTACCAGGAACATGAGCCCGAAAACCATCAAAGAATTCATTAGAAGAAACTGAAGAAGCAATCTCCAAGCTTCTACTAGAAAAAAGAGGGAAAAAAAAGTCAATAAAAGCAATCATTTCGATTAGAACAGTGTAGACTGCACAAAGAAATTTCTAAGATATCCTACTAGAAACATTTGAAATGAAATTATCAGAAATTCAAACTGCAGAATTACTATAGAAAATAATAAAATTGATTTTTTGAGGTACTTCAGCTAAATATCACGTTGATGTAGTTTTTGTTCCTCCTCATAAACATAGTCCAAGTCCTGTCCATAACGCAAGCTCGGACCTCTCAATAATTATTATTCTTTTTTTCATGATAGAAAAATTAATTAATTTAATATTTTTAGGGTCATTTAGGTTTTTTGTTGTTTAATTTTGGTAAATCATTCTATAATTTTCTATTTTAGTTCTCTTTATAAGCTTATAGCCTCTATAGACATATTTAGCTTTAGAATTAATAAAATAGTGATGACGAGTGTCTTTTTATTGCTGCCTTTAGGTATCGCATGTGAATTTTTTTAGGGTATGAAATATAAATAAATTTAATTAACTTCACTTTGAGAGTTTTTTTTTAAATAGATTAATAGATGTAAATTACTTAAAATTTTTTTATTTTATCCTTTACTTTTCGATTTGAGATTAAGAAAAATAAGCATTTGAAAGTAAACGGATTACATCATAAAAAAAAACTCATAAATAAGATTAACTCGTTAACCTTCATTGACATTTCATTATTTTGACTCCTCTAATCCACTCCCATGTACTTATTAAAAAAAACTGTTACAGTATCTTTAAAAACACAATAGCAAAATCATAGAAACCAACCGCCACAACTCAACCTAATAGCCACCACCCCAAACCCACACTTACCCTATGTTGGGAAAAATGTTTAAGGAAGGAAGAAACTAAAGAGGCGAAATTTTCTTCATTTATTTTCTCTTCATATTTGGATAAAAAAGTAAAAAGGGGAAAAAAAAAATTTTCTTTCCCCATGTTTGGTTAAAAAAAAGGAGGAAAAATAAATTTATCAACATATTTTCTCTCTATTTTAAAGAGAAAAATAAAAGTTTTTTTCTTTCTTTCCTTATTTTTCTTCAATTCCCAAACAATGAAAAATTACAATAATTACTTATTTTTCATCTTTATTTTCCTTTCTCTCTCTGTTTTACCTCAATCCAAACATAGGGTTAGAGAACCGATCAGCAACATCAATGACCACCAGAAAACATGCCAGAATTTGCCAAAAAAAAAAAAGGCAGATTTTGTTCAAGTGCCAATTTCATCACTGTACATTGCTTAATTAATTTAATCTCTCCAAGCCCAAGTCTTATCCATGACCCAATCTTGTCTTGGAGAGATGTACTTCTTAATATCATAGTTGGAAACTTAATCAATTTGATGTTTTCTAGGGTTTACTTAGATTATTTTCCTATTTCGGAATTATTGTTTTCTATTTTAGTTTTCTCTATATAAGCTTGTAGAACATGGCTTTCTCTAAACAAGAATTGTTTAGGGTGTTAGAAAATGGTTCTACATCACACATGCTCATTCCCCCGCCCCTCCAAACAACCTCCCCAATAACCAAGGCCTTCCGAAGAAACAATAAGCTCCAAAGTTTATAAATAATTCAATTCAAAAAGGAAATCCAGAATATCAATTTTGACAACACTAACTAACTCCTTTTTTTCAAAAAAAAAAAAAAAAAAAAATCTAATACCTCAGTATCATAGTTTTAAGTCATGTCAAAAGAAAATTGAAGATAGCCCAGTGATGAACAGGTTAACAAAAGAATCCCACTTGAAGCTATAAGAAAGAGTCCCTTTTTATTTGGATATATTGCTTTAGATAGTACGGAAGGTTTAGAAATCTGTAAAGCCAAGAAAATAAGGATTTTGTTGAGATGCATGTCTACAAGTTAAACATTGCAATTAACTGTACCTGGTGTCTTAGAAGGATTAAGAGTCTTGCACTCAGATTTAATAGATGAAAAACTAATTTTGAACTACTAATATATACTTTTATAACAGAAACTAGATCTCTATGTCAAAAATAAGAAACCAGATGTCAGTATGTTAGGAAAAGTTGTATGGGTGTGCCCTTCCACAATCTAGAGTTCTATGATCTTAAGGCACAGAATTCAGAGATGCATTATACTGTTTTTGCATAGAGAGAAAAAGAAATATAATCACAATGCATGAATACGGCTCAGGATGTTGAGGATGGACATAGGATCCTATTGTGGAAATCTTCCTCAAAAAGGTAAACACATGCACGAGCCATTTAAGATTTGTACATAAAATTTTCTTACTTCCAAATTTCCAATACAGATACCATTTTCTTTCCTGGCATACTTCTGAAGATTAGACTGTTATCATTCCACAGATATTGTTGCATTGACAGCTACTATCAATTTCCAACTTCAAATAGCTGGTGACCTCTATTCATGATCATATGATTTGCTACTAGAATCTCTCACTTTGTTCCGCATTCTATTTCCATTTGTAAGTAAATAGAGAAGCATGTGAGATGTTGGAAAAATAGGCCGCTCACCACCAAGTCACTTCTGGAGCAGGGTACTGCAGAAAGTATTAGTCAAATTTGGGCAAGGTATTTGGTACATCACTCTCTTGAACGCCCAAATTCTTGTCCAAGCTGCCTTCTAAACAAACAAAAATTTCTTTAATCAGAAATTGGAATCAAGAAATAGCAGTGGTGACATTCTATAGAATGCATGAAGAGAACTCAGAATATGCCAGAGAAACATCCTTGCCTGAACAAATGACGGGTTGTACAGCTGTGGATGGTGAAGTTGTAAAGTTAGTTGCCTTTTTCACAGAAGTAGAGGTTTCAACTTTATTAGCAAGCAGTAGAGTCTCCACTGGCTCTTCCTTGAAAACATGCTTATCTTGACGTGTCCGAACTCCAACACTTTTAGCAGGCGGGAGAGTCTCTATTGGCTCTTCCTTGAAAACATGCTTATCTTGACGTGCTACAACTGCAACTCTTTTAGGAGGCAGTAGAATCTCTACTGGCTCTTCCTTAAAGACTGCCTTCTCCTGACAAACTAGAGTCATCTTTTTATCTGAAATGTAAATTACAGAGGTAGCCACAAAGCAGACATAAAAGAGATAATATATAGCTTTGGAATACTGTACTAACAGAGGCATAAATTGGGTATATAGTCCTGAGTCAATTAATTGAACCAAAGTTACGGAGCTTAAAGGCCCTTTTTCTTATCAAGTTAAATAGAACCTACAAAGTGTGCTGCTCAATTCACAGCTTTGTTAAGATCATATATAGGCAACTGTCTTTGAAGCATGTAATATGCAAATGTCAGTTTTATTTTATTTTTTCATTTTGTTCTTTCAGGCCTTGGAAAGTCAATTTCCCTGCAATATATCGCAGTTTTCTCACCTATCAGTTGACACACTTGTTGCTGAGTCATTGAACTAACGTCTGCAGTACCATGTCCCAGGGGCTGGGACTGCTCTTTGGGCCTAATATCATTGGGACTTGTTTTCGCTATCTGCTGGGTGAAAGTTGAAAAGGGAGTTTCATACCCAATAGTCATAGCAGTATTTGCCGACGTTATCACTGGAACCGAATGGCCAGAGGTTGAGCCCTGCCCACTAGATGAGCAATTTTCCAATTCTGGGACCTTAGATGACAGCTTAATCTCTTCTTCGCCAGAGAAAACCTTTACTTCCCTGGTCCCAAGTGCGGTTTCCTTTTGAAGATGTACCAACCTCCTTAGATTCTTAGGAAGCTTGCCAGCAGCCAAAGATTGCACAGAATCATTGTGGACTATCCCAGAATTGTAAGGCGTTATAAAAGATTGTTGAGTCTCCTCTTCATCAGATTGACATATTTCACAGATCCAAATTTCTGGGATTCTTAAGAGGGGGACTGGCATGCAATAGCTGAACATAAAAAGGAATACAAGAAATTTACAGGAACTAATCATTCAATATATGGCCGACTACATAAAGAAAACAAAAAATGGACTTACCACCAATAAGACAATGCAAAATCATTTCAAGTACTGTAACAAATGATTGAATGATCCAAGGTTTCATTACAGATCAAATGGTAAGTTATATGAAATCAGTCAATGACAAGCAATCTCTATCATCAAATAGTAGGTAACAAGCAACCAAGTTGATCAACATGTTTGGCTTATAAGGGAAATAAAGGCCTAAAATGAAATCAATCTAGAAATGATTATTTAATTGATAAAATAATAACTGAAGAAGATAGAGTGACAAAACCTATGGCTAATGATCGATATTCACAAGTCAAATCATATTATCTTAGATATGGCAAGGACCAGAAAAAGGAAGCAAGGGCAAAAAATGGAAATAAGAAGAAAAGAAAAATGAGAAAAATAGGAAGAATCCATTAAAATGAAAAGAAAAAAGCAAGACACATAATTCAGCTCAACTATACTTCAATTGCTCGTGTTAGCTTATTTGGAGTTGAAATTTCTTAAAATCAAGTTCCATACAAAATGAAAATGGGGAGAAGGTAAAACATACACATGTTCCTGAGTTATTTTGCATTGAAAGCAAGTTACAATTTTCTCCAGAAAGCCCACATCTCCACATACATGACACATTTTGACCTACAAAATAAAATAACAACAAACGAGAAACTATCAAGCTGATTGAATTCTTGGAGAGTTTCTATCTTTAGACAAAAACAATCCATTTGGCACTTTTTGACAATACTTCTTACTGTAATAACCTGCCAGGTAGCAAATTCACAAAACCATAATGACTATACGGTTATAAAATGATTAAGGAGCATATATTGAGGAAAAAAACCAAACTGCAAGCAGATTGCAAAATGAACACATAGTATGCTACAACATTTCAATCAGGCTGCTTAAAATGGATAATGGTATATTTGGAGATATAGTCACAGATATTGTGAAGGACAGCAACTTAAATATTTTAAGACTGCAAGATTTAAAAGTATACAGCAATATTGTATGTAGCTACTATCGAATATTAAGTCAAAAAACAGTACAGATCATGTTCTGGCATTCCATTTATTTTACAGAATGCTAAAGTAGAATTTCTGCACATCATTCACCTTGGCAGTTGGCACTCCATATTTAAAAAAAATAAAAAAAATCAAGCCAATAGAACTCCGAGTTAAAGAATGCTAGATGAAAATACTTTTTCATCAAGTATGGAGTACTTGTATGAATATTTTGAGGATGAATCTTACAGCAACAAATGCAGCAAAAAAAAAAAATGAATTATTGCAAATTCAAAAGTGAAATTTTTTATGAATTACAGCAAGGCATTACCTCATCTTTCAACTTATATGCAGCATGTCTTTGAAAGCATAAGTACCAGAGCACATGCTCAGTAAGGACATAACCTGAGACATCTAATCCCTCAAGTAGAACTTAACTGAATAAACTGATGTCATTTTTAACACATCAATTAGCACTATTACCACACCAACTACCTTCCTCTAAACAGAAGAGCGTGCGGGCACCAAAAAAAAAAAAACAAATCTCCAATGAACCTTCAGTCGAGGTAGCCACCAAAAGATTTCAATTGGCTCTTATAAACGAAAAGGCTAATGCTTCAAAAGATTTCAAGAATTCAAAGAATAACATTCACATAATTCACCCTCACAAATTGTTTGTACACATATATCAGAAATCCAATCCTGCCAGTTCTATAATAAGTAAAAGAAACTGTTACTAAACAATGCTGCAATTTCATTTCTTTTTCTCAGTTTTTCTATGAACCATATAGTGAAAAAGACCATAATAAAAAATCATTACTGATGATAAAATTTAGATGGTCAATGAATCTTATCTCCTCATTTATTCCCTGAATGGTCTACAGGATCTTTGAATTGGATCATTGGCCCTAGGACAAAATCATACAAATGGGAATTGTCCAATTTTCCAGACTCTAAATCCACAAATGATATTGTAGAGAATTGTTAGATTTTCTCAGCAAGGGTGCAACTCTTTTTCCTATGTGTATTCTACTGTACTTCTAGTTTTACATAAAACAACTAATTGAGCTTATAACTTCCACTTAACTGCCCATAGCAGTTATTTGTTTCATGGGCTGAGCTTTTCAGTACAAGCAGACCCAGCCCATACATCCAACAATTACCAAAGTCAGTTAAAAACAGAACTTTACAGGCAAGAAAACCTACAATGTTAAAAGGTGATAATTTATAACCATTTCATACATTGAATAGATTACTCTTGCTTAATTGAAAAAACACTAAACAATACTAATGAGTCTTTGATTCATTGAAGCTAGAATATCTCTTAAATTATTAGGATGCATATTCAAATATCAGAAAAAGCCAAATTAACTAAAAGAAAAACACAACTAAACCCTCCTCTGTTTACAACTGAATGCACATAACCAACAAAATATTATTTATCAACCCAAGAAAAAAAAAGTTCATATCAAACCCATCTGACAACTAATTCAATAAGTTGGTAAATACAACAATAGTAATCTTTCTTGTTCGATACAACGGTAAATAACCAAGAAAATAAGGAAAAGAAATGGCAACATTCATCATGAGTAACATGATGATGAAAAAAAAAAAAAAAAAAGTATGATCATAAAAATGAAGGGATTTTACCGGGCGGGTATTTCTTGAATCTCCCATAGTTTGTTACTATATACTTATGTATAATAATCAGTAGTGGTGGTAAAGACAATGGAAACGAACTCTTTTTCCTGGATTTGGCGGTGGGTCTCCAATGGCGGTCTAGTAATTATAATATTGCGGGGAAATGGGTGATAAAAGGTAGACAGATACAGACTCATAAAAAAACTACAACACAGATTCTTTTTGTTCGTCCAGTCTTCTAGTACATTTTTCCTTGTTAATTTGGAAAAGATTTTTTATCAGGCAAAGGCAAAATAATATTTATCAAAAATAGTAAAAATATAAGAGTAAATATATAAATATTTAAAATATAAGAAAATTTATAAATACTAATATTGTATATAAATATCTAATAATATTATTTATTTCAAATATAATTTAATATCAATAAATATTAAAAATTAAAAAAATTAACAAATTAAGTTTTCTAGAACAAAAAAATAAATGTCTACAACATTTTAATAATAATTAATACTAAATAGTTTAGGAATTTGATAATTTTTAAATTTTATTTTAATATTATTTTCTTATTTAAGAATTTTTTTTATTTGAAAACAAATTTTCAATTTTATTATATTATGAAAACGTATCTGAAACATTTTCGAGAAATTTTTATGAAATTTTGAAGATGAAATGTTTTTGAAATGGGAAAACATCAGTCTGGTAAAGTTTCTGTGCAACTTACTTAAGTATTCATCAAAAATATTTTATTAAAAAATATTTTTTAAAAAAAATATATTTTTAATATTTGAAATATATTAATAATATTATTTTTTTGAGTTATAAGATTATATTAAAAGTTAAATGATAAATATTTTATATTTATTATTCTAGATAAAAAATAAAATTAATATACATCATATCAATAATGATCACCACAAATCAACAACAATTGATAATTAGTACCGATAGTACATGATGTTCGATTGATAGCAATATATATATATTTTTTTTTATTTAGATGAATTTATTAAAATTTGAAAAAATGATTTTTAAAAGAAAATTATTTTTCCTAACTATAACTTAATTTTTCATTAATCAAAAAAATATTTTCTATTAATTAAGTTTTCTAAAAGTATCAAGCATTAGAAAATATAAAAATATTTTTCAAAAAAATATTTTTTGTGAAACAAATAGTATCAACATTTATTTTCTTCATTAATCTGATATTTTACATTCATAATCTTTATGAAAATTATTTTTATACATTTTATATATGATTTTTTATGAAAATTATTTTTATATATTTTATATTTAAAAAAATTAATTCACAAGCTTCACCACAAGAAATCCTTTTTTTTTTTTTTACAATTGTATATGATCATAAATAATATTGTCACAAATTATAAATAATATGTGAAGAATTTTCAATTTGTCACAGTAATAATAATTTTATTTTTCATCTTTTGATTAAATGACAATATTATACACTTATCATAAAAAATTGAAATTTTTATTATTCATGACAATTTTTATATGATCATAAATAATCTTATCATGAATTATAATTAATATATGACTCACAATAATAATAATTTTATTTTTTTTTATCTTATAATTATATGACAATGTTATAAACTTATCACAAAAAATTTAAAATTTTTGTGACAACTTTGTAAATTATGTCCCAAATTTTTATAATAAAAATTAAAAATATGAGTTTTTTTTTATCTATTATTTTTCTTTTGTATCTAATTGAATTTATGTTAACTTTTAATTGTCATATAAAAAATGTTTTTAGGTTACAAATCAAAACTGTCACATATATTTTAATTATTGTTTTATTACGAGAAAAAAATTATCACTATGATATTTAATTATAGTTATAAATTATAATTTCAATTTCAATTAAAAATTTAAAAATATATGCCTTTTATCTTGTTTTTCATCAAAATTTTATTATTTCCTCCTTATCGCTTTGAACGAAATAGGAGTTTTAGTTTAACTAATATTCAACTAAGAATTTTAGTTTATTTAGCTCAACATTGATAGCGGCCCCATTTAGCTTCGACAGCAGTGGTAGAGATAGCAACATAGGCAGCAGCGTTGTTTTAACCGACTGATCATGTTATTTACCTCGACAAAAAGATTTATACAGTTTCTCCTAGTTTGAAGGTCCTATCTCAACACAAATCAGAGCGCAAACTCCCATCCTCATCCCTTTCTCGAGATTTGCAAACTTCCCTCTTTGTACTTCTTTAGTGCTCATTCATGATCTTTTAAGTATGTTCTTTCATATTGTGGCATGGCTGTGAAGTGGTTATTATATATAATAACCACTTCACAGCCATGCTACAATAAATCAAACCTTCTTTTGGTTTTTTCCAACTAATCACCAAGGTTTGTGTTTATGTTGTTTTGGTGCAAGAACCCAATGAGATGACAACCTTCTTTTGGTGGTTTCTATTTATATTCTTTTTACTTGAATAATTTTATATAACAAGTAAAGCTTCTAATCAGTTTTTTTTATTAAAATAGTTAACTTAATGATTGATAAACTTTTATCTCAAACAAATTCTGATTATATATAAACTATTTGAATTAACTTAATATGATAGCAATGCAGATCAATGCAGATAAACTCATTAATGATGATAGGATTGATTATCAAATCTAGAGATCAACATTTTGGGAGTGTAGAGAGATAATTTTATTATTAGTCATGAGCATTAATTATAATTACTACTAATGAGATGATCGCAAATACAATAATACTCTCACTGATGTGGATCAAGTTGTTTCATCCATATCTCATCACTTATTGCCAATATTCTCCTCCTAATTTGGGTGGGATTTGAAGAGGCAATTGCCCCTACAAATTGTGTTTTCTAAATTTGCATGCCTTCATCATCCCTGATTCTAAACACCAATTGAGTCCGTGGAAAACGTAAAAACGGGTGATACAATATATGGCAACATTTCTTTACCGCCAGCTTCCTTCAAACCAATATACATATACCACCTTAGCAAATGGGAAAAGTTAAAAACAAAAAAATAGAATAAAATAAAAGGGGCCCACGCTGGCATGCTCTTTTATTTTTGTATGCCCTCTCGTTCTTGCTAAAAAAAATTTTAATTTGAATTTTCAATGACGAGAGAAATAAGCGACCAGTAAAACCAATATGGAACGATATGAATAACAGCCCAATGATGGAGTATTGAATCTAATAAATAATGCAAGAAATCAAAGTTTCAAACTTTGACAATCAATCTCCTTTAAAGATCAAACATATCCATATTAGACAAATAAAATAAAACCAATATGGATTGTCCAACAATGTAGCATGATTCGCTTGTGAACCAAAAGCCTCAAAATCAATGGTCAGCATGGAAAATACACTCATGCCTTTATTTCTATCAGCAAAGCCGAAGGAGCACAAATTCGATGAGTGATGACCCATGAGGCCAACCCGAAAGGGCAAGGTAGGCCTGCAATTTTCCCACACGAAATTATTTAGTTATACAAAGACCATAGGAAGTAGAACTAGCCTGTTGTTGAGGTATTCAGTAGACATGATGGTTATTCCACATTGACAACATCACATGTTGGCATTTCTTTTTAATTTTCGCAAATCATGGACTTATGGTCTTTTGCAACGTCCACCAGCTCTCCTTTTGCTGGACATCGGACGGGGAATTGCAGTTTGTGCAAAATTAGACCAATAGTCTGAGCCACGAACAAGTGCCTGTAATTGGAAAGACATACAACACATTACTTGATGTTAAAGTCTCAGCATCAATTAAAACTAAGAAACTCATTAGGCGATGAAAAAAGAAGGCCACAGGTATGTTAGATAAAATATAAACTAATCGCTGTTCTACTTTGGTATGAAGTATCAACAACTAATTTTTTTGTATGCCCATCTGGCTAATATAATATGTTAGGTCCATCACATGTCATATATAACTACAACATAAAAAGGAAAAATAATACCGGGTGACTTTGCACAGGAACTTCCACTAGATCATACAACTTATCCAAGATTGCATCATTGGCGGCCTCACCAGCATCTTTTCTAGATAACCCGGAAGGAACCTCAAAGTCATTTAACCTTTTAATTTCCTCCACTGACAAATTCTGTTTAATTGTAGCATCTTTTCTAGAAAACCCAGGAGGAACTTCAAGGTCATTGATCTTTTTAATTTCCTCCAGTGAGAGATGTTGTTTAACTGTAGTCTCACCTCCAAGGGCATGAGTTTGGGATATTTTATTGGTGGTGGATAAGCCAGCAGACACACCATCATTTTTTGCAATGTGGAATACTCCCCATAAGAAGGATATCCAGTTTAATTCTGGAAAAACAATGATTTCATGTAAAACCAACATAAAAATTCTTTTAAAGGTCTAAACGGGAAGCTGAACCTTATAGCCTAGGTTACACGACATCTAGAGTTGCTCAAAAAGGAAATAGTCCAACATTGACATTTAAAAAAATATATGCATAATTAAAGCAAGTAGTTTATTTTAAAGTTTGAAATCTCCAGCCGTCAATGAAATATATATATATATATATATATAAAATCAAAGGTAGAAATAGTTTAAATAAGCTCTCAAATTTAAGAGATAGGTGAGAGAACAAATGCTAAGATCATGCATTTTTTTTTACCACGTCTCATAATTTGTCAAGCACCGCACACATGTCAAATCGACATTAAGGCTCTGTTTGTTTTATGAATTTTTTTTTAATGTTCGACAAGCTCACGAAAATTAGCCAACAAAAAATATTTTTCTAGTTAATGAAAAACTAAGGCATTTTTAAGCAAATTGACTCTCTCTTTTTAAGAGAGTTATTTTCTGAATTTTGATAAATTCATTCAAATGAAAAATAAATCATATAGATATAAGTATTTATTATAATCGGTCATCCTTGACTACCGACACTCATTACTGCTCGTTACCGGCCAATAATGCTCACCCACATTTAGTGAGACCCATAAAAATTTTCAAATTTAATGTAATTTTTTCTATATTAAATAGTAAATAGTATAAATATAAAGCGTTTACAGTCTAAATTTTATTAAAATCTTATAAATCATTAAAAAAATAATATTTTTGTGTATTCTAAATACTAGAAATACATTACTCCGAAAATTTAGAAAATATTTTTCATAGGCAAGTTATTTTCTATGAAACAAATAGAGCCAAAATGTCCACATCTATACAACTTGAATTCATATCCACTGCCCTGGGAACTTTTAGATACCAAGAACTTATGATGGCTGCAGCATGAATTTACTATCCTATG
Source organism: Omphalea diandra (assembly GCA_949677035.1). Taxonomy (NCBI): domain Eukaryota; kingdom Viridiplantae; phylum Streptophyta; class Magnoliopsida; order Malpighiales; family Euphorbiaceae; genus Omphalea; species Omphalea diandra. Next base: position 13,336 of record CATIWR010087276.1, on the reverse strand, counting down.
TTGTTAATTAGCAATGTTTGTAAAAATAGAACTAGATCATTGGAAAGCATGATGAAAATGGTGAACTATGCGAGATGATAAGGATTTTAATTTGAAATGATGCCATCAACACATACACATAGATGCTTAACTTTCATATACTTCATATATTTAAACTTTAAATTGGAGCTAAGACTTACAACATTGATTATCAGTGTAATTCATATCACTATATTTGTTTTTTTAAAAAAAAAATAAAACAAGAAAAGCTAAAACGCAGCAAAAGAATTTTAAAGCACAAAAACCAATTCGCATAGAAGAAAAGAAACAATTAAAAAAAAAAACTCACCCTCAGCATAGTGCAAACGTTGAGATGTGAATACTAGTAACTCAACACCATACATGCAACTCCTCAATACAAGATCTTCTTTCTCCATGAGCCACCACAAGTTAACATATTGCTCTATAGACCTATAGTTTGTATAAGCTCTCTGTAAACAAGAATCCATTTTCTTCAATAGAAAATTAATCTTAGATCCAAAACAAACCTCTCAAATTGTCCAGGGAAAAAATAAAGTGAGATGTCTTCACCAAAAGCAGAATCACTTTTAAAGATTTTGGTCCAAATGTGGCCACAGGGCAGCAGCTCAAACTGCAGCACTTTGGGCATTTGCTTGGAAAACAGATGCACTCTGCTATCGGTAATGCAAGGGCGTTGTGGAGGATGAGCCCAAAAACCACCACAGAATTTACCAGGGAACATCATATCATGAATCTCAAAGTTTCCACTACACAAAGAAAGAGTAAGGTTAAAGAAATCAAAGGCCCAAGGATTGATGATATCATCCAATTTAAAAACTTTGCTATAATGGTCAATATTTAAAAGGGCTTGATAGAACTTGGTACAAAAGGTATTTCACCACAATTGCTAGTTAAAGGAAAAAAGAAATAACTAAAAGACAAGCTTCTACCAAAATGGATGATTTAACTATGCATAGACTGAACTAACTGAAGTATGGGAATCATAAGTTATACAGCAAACAAATAAAAAGGGTTCCTTAGCTTCCTTCAGCATAATCAGAAACTAACAGAATCTGATAGGATAAAGACATAACATTCTATTAAAGCACATACATCCAGAGGTTCCACCAAGTAATTATCTCATATTTCTGTAAACCTTCAAAGCATTCCACTACAAATAGAGTATATGATGCGATGTAACATCATGGAGAAAGAGATTACTCACTTCCATGCAGCCTCTGGCATAGGACGGTTTGAAGGGTATTTCTCATAGTGAAGCAGATTATACATGACAAGGCCTTCTTGGATATTGAAATTTTTAGATTTACAATCACAGTACCATTTCTCATCTGAGCAAATTAGTTTTCCAAGTTAGTAATACAGTAGCCAACATGAATAAGATTAAATAACTAGTCACTAAAAGCATCATCAACAAGGGAAAGCTTCAAGCTACTATAAAATATGTCATGAAAATTTTCCGTTCTCTAAGCAACAGCAATTACAGATGATACAAAATCAATGATTCAATGTATAAACTGTATCTGCAACTCAACAGATCAGATGATTGTTACTGTGTTTCTTACTCTAAGCTATTGCAAAATCTCTATTTATAGAATATCAAAATCAATAAGCCCACATAAAAAAAGAAACAAAGTTGAACCAATATTACCACAAACTGCTGCAACTCAAGCTACTCGCTTCCTGGATCACATGATCCTAATTATAGATCATTGTTCATTAATCATTTGGAATGCTCAAATTATTAGCCTGAAGTGCAAACAACCATGGGAATAGAATAAAACCATTTCAGTCACAAAAATCTCTGATAAAGTTACTGTTATACTATGAATTCTTGATTCAGATTTCTTTTATAGCATTTAAGTGGTTAACATAGCATTTCCTAATGGAAAGTAAGTTATAATACGATAGGAGATAAGAAAATTTAGTACTTATATCAGTATAATCCACCATGTAAATTTTATAAGGACATTTTACATTCCTTTTTTGTTCCATCTACCTTCATGCTCCATGCTCTAGGCTAGCTATGGTTGGACCCAATCAATTTCATTAGATTACATAAGTGATATCTATGATATTTTTGCATGGTCGCACATGGTTATTCAAGATGCCATCTTTTTTTGGGTATTTAAAGTAGATGGGAGCAGCCAAAATTTGAATACCTGATCTAGTGTAATTGGGACAGACATTCGAACACTGAGCTATCAATATAATGGCTAACATTTCTTTAATAGTAGTTTATCAATTACAGCAACGTGCCATAGAACTCCACCTATGGTATTAATTTAATGTCAATAAAAAGGGGATCAAAACATGCATATTAATGTGACAAAGATGTAACATTTGGCAAAGTTAATCCCATTGCCTGATACGGTAATTAATTAAGGAGTATTGAAATAAAGATGGACAGGACATTCCCCTGTGCATGCTCCACCTTCATTCTTCAAAACAAGAAATTATTTATTTGTCCTTCAAACATTTCTAGAACTGTGTAAAACCCATTTTTCAATAAAGATGATTAAAGGCAGTTTACTCATCAAGCAATTCAAAATAAATAAAAGTGGCTAAGATAGACCACGTGGCAAACCACGTTTAAATGGAAGACACTGAGGAATAACTCAAAAGGGAAGAAGCTCAACAAGATCAAGAAGAGTCAGTCAAGTTACTCAGTTACGAACATATTATTAAAGAGGAGAGAGATCATAAAAGGATGAGCTATTTGACGTCGATCCTTAAACTGTAGACAAAAGTCTCATAAGTCATCATGCATTGTAGATCAATGGGTACATTTAAAAATTAACATGCATACATCCTTGTGTTCATGCTTTAGGCCACATTTGTTTGATAGCAAAGGAAGGAAAGAAAATGTTTCCCACCAAACAAATAAAACCAAAGTTACTGTTTATTTTATGTTCAATTGCATTCAGTGGTGATGGCTACTACAGAGTGGCCCACCTTTATGTAGAGGAGAGGAGCATTATTTTTGTATATTTTATAGTTGATGAGGTACAATGTTTAATATCTTTCCCATGTTTTCTTTTCTCCTTATTCATGTACCTATATTTCAAAACAAATATCTCAGATTCAGTATTATAATAATTTATTTTATTTATAAAATGTTATTCTGAAAATCTGAAACTATAATGTAACTTATGGTAACATTTGACTAAATTTTTACTCGAAACACTAAATTTATTTATAGTTCAAAGTAGTTCATCTATTAAGTTTTAAACAAGTAATTAAAGAAAAACAAATAAGACCACTCACAAACATAACAAAGTTGAGCTCACTGATGCATGTGTTCTTATTTATTAACCAAGTTCAAAGTTTTTACTAAAACTCATCCATTCAACTTGATAAACAAACACAAACTAGCCTTTGACTGAGTACATTGGTTTGCTTCCACCAAGTCATGAACTGTAAAGGCTAAAAGGGCACCGGCCCTTCGCAAGAGATGTGAGTAGGGGAAGGGGCTGTTCTTGAACCATAAAGGCCAAAGGAATGGACCCATAGAGACACTGCACAAACTATCTAACAACACTTGCCTAAGATCAATCTTATTGTCTTTCTGATAATGAATAATTAGTTGATGAACAGATGATAATTTCTTAATAAAGTCAAGTTTGTAACTATGTTTTAGAAAAAACAGAATCTCAGTTTCAAGAGCTTGAACACATTTAATTTAGTCTAAGAGCAGGCATAATTGATGTAATAAGCAAAGATTAAGTGAAAAGGAAAAAAAGCTCAAATCCAATGCATTTTTGGCTCTTCTCTATATACCCACATTTGCAAATCAACATTGAATGCAACATACAAGTACGCTAATGAAAGATTGGTCAATCATATGAATGAAATTTACTGAATATACTAGTAAGCCCGAAACATCATTACCATTTATAATTCCAAAGGAACAAATATGAAAATCCCCCCACTTATTAAATATCCATATAAAAACCATGATGAAATCAAACATTCATAGTTCTTTCCTCTTTGCATATTCTTGTTCAGGCTCTTGTGGTTAATTTATGTATCAGCCCTTTTTTACTTTATAGGCTGCTCAAGGAAGAAAATAAACAACCCAAATATAGTGGAAGATATTAAATAAGTCCATTATATAAGTGATCTGAATGTCTCATGAGGTTATTTATCAATAACAATCCTTTTCTTTTGTATATTATGTTTACGCAAATCATGTCTAAAATTTTTCATACCAAAAAAAAAAATACACCCCTCTTTTATGGCAAATGATTTAATCTTAACCTGAACAACATTTTCATTGTTGTGATGAGGTAAAGAGAAATGAAAGAAGATATTAGGAAGTTGGGAAAGCAAGTGCAGAACACTTGATTTTCACCACCAAATCTGAATTTTATCATTCACTGGCGTCCTCCACTACATTTTGAGCCGAGTCCCTAGAGAAAAAATTTTGCAAGGAGAACCCTCAATCTAAAAAGGCAATTCCAAACAAATAAAATAAAAAATTACAATATCAAATTTCAATATTTTCCTATTTCAATCAACGATTTCGTCCCTATATGGTGATCATAGTTCCGTTCATTATTTTATATACTTGATATTCTCTACTTCCAAACACTGCACTCAAGAAAGTGAGAAATATAATAATAGTCACCTTACATCTAAATAGGGTAGATAAAGAACAAAGCCAAATAGTAGACAATCACAACACAAATAAGCAAGTTATGCATGAGAATTGAAGCATTTCTTGCCTGAAAGCTTCTCCTTTGACTGCTTAGGAGCTAGTGGACGTTTTGTAGTTAAAGAATGTACAGAAACCACTTCATTGATTGCTTTCGCTTTATTCTTTCTGTCATTCCTCGAGGAGCGTAGAGGTTTTGGTGGTAAGGAAAATGGCCATGATGCTACATTAGTTTCTTTCTTTGCCTTCTTGCCTGAAAGCTTTTTTGGTGATGCTACATTAGTTGCTTTCTCTGCCTTCTTGCCTGAACGCTTTCTGGGACATGGAGGTTTCCTTGTACAAGTTACATGGATTGATTGCTTCACCTTCCCTTCTGACGATGCATTATCACCAGCAAGATTTGGTCTTCCCTTACCTGAGGGAATCTGTTTGTTCTCATGGATAGCTACCTCAATGGAGCTTGATTTTGGAGCATCCAGAGAGGTTTCCCTTGGTCTGGATACCGTTGAACCTAAGTGATAGCTAAAGCAACATTTTTCGTAAAACCAAATTTCTGGAATTACCAAACTTTTGTAATATTTGCAATATTTAAACAGAAAATAAAATACAATGAATTCGAAATTGAAAACAAAAACGCCAGCTAGACCAGAAAAACATTAAAATGCCATGAAATAGAATGGAATGTAAATGAAAACAAATGTCTAGGTCCAAAGAATTCAATTCCAAATTTGTTTCATTAACAATCAAATCAAATGTCACGGTAATCCTAGAAATTATACTTAAAAATAGATATCATTTCCACACAAAAATTTAACTTATTCAAATGTAAAAATAAAAAATTGAGTTCCTTAACCAAACAAGAAAACGCAATTCTATTCCAATAATCCATTTCATCCCAATCTCAAAAATGAACCAAACATCATTTTTTGGTCAATTTGACATCGCTTGTTGCAAAAAAAAAAAAAAAAAATCCCATTTTAGATACTCTTTTAAAAACAATTTTGAAACATATCCCAAAAAAATAAATAAATAAATAAATCCATATCCAAAACTATATTTTCAATCATTTGCAATAGTAAACGGTGTATTCCTCAACCACATTACCAACAACAATGTCAATTTTGAGCAGGTTTTTAAGCTTCATTTTGAAAATCAGATTTTGAAATAATTCAAAAGGATTGAATTCTAATTCTTTTCTTTCAAAATATTATATTTAAAAGAATTTAACTTTTTGTATTACAAAAAAGAAAAAATTTGATGAAAAAATTAAAAAAATATATCAATAATTTTATTATTTTAAAAATTATTTTAAACAAAAATTACTAAGTTAATAAATTTTATAAATTATATATTTTTTTTAAATCTCGCAACGAGCCAAGGCTTCATTTGAAACAATTCAAAAAGAAACCTAATGCAATTATAAAACTTTACCATCAATTTGAAAAAAATAATAAAATTACAACTTATTAACGCATCAAGAAACTGAAAAAGAAGAGTTAAGGTTAAATTATACATACTCATGCTCCCGAGCTTTGTAGTGACCACAGCCTACACATTCCTGAAATCCAACAGCAAACAGAGATCAAAACTGCGTCGTATTGGAACCACAGTTCAGAACACATGCTTTAGTAGAAACTCTGGGGCGAACAGCAGATGTTTGATAAAGAAATTGGAATTGGAATTGGCCAGGTGAAAAAACAAAAATGGTGAAACGGCGAGTCGTTCTAAAAAGAAGACTGATGGGGCGCGAACGGAGGTTCGGCCCGGAGCGGAAAATGCATTGGATTTTATTGATTGGGCTGTTAAAGACGATGGATGAAAACATGAGCCAGGGCCTCTGTCTTCCTAAAACTTTTTGTTTTCAGATAATGAATAAAAAATTTATAACATGAAATTCTATTTTCTAAAATAACATTAAATCAAGCCTAACATGGCTTCAAACGTTTTGATAGTAAAAATTTCAAATCAAAATTTAAATTTTTCATATTTAAATTTTAAAATTATAAATGCTAATAGTTTGATTTATTATTGTTGTTCAATTCAACCTTTTGGTTCATTATTTCCCTAAATTTATTTTTGAAATTTGATGCTCCTTGACATATCGTAAGTTAGAAAATGGAGGTAAATATAAAATATCTATCTTCAGATCTTTTTTGGGAAAATACAATCTTTATTTAGAAAATAAGAATAAGCTATAAAATCCAATTATTTTCCTTATGTGACTAAAGTGTTTACTGCATGATTTGGGTGTTGAACATGATCAGTCTAGGACATTATTTTGTGATAAAAGTAGCCGTAACCAAGTTTTTGGATGAATAACGATTAATTAGATTTTATGCTATTCGCAAAAATATTTAATACGGTTGATCCACATTTGTTTTTTTTTTTATCAATTAACAGAAGTTTTCAATAGTTCTCTTAATAAGAAAATTTTAATTTCTTGCCCGCAAGTTATATTTATACAATAACCTAGATAGCATAGAAACAAACATACGAAGATAGAGAAATATGAAAATGGACAAGAATAAACAATATTTTCAAAAATTTTATAAAAAAAAGTGAGAAAAATGTTAAAATAAATTAACGTAAAAAATTTTTCAAAACAGAAAAACACGACTCAATAAAAAATTTTTGTGCTTTATATACACTAACTTGAAGAGAGTGATGGGATTTTCTTTTCATGTAATTACATACAACAGATTGTATGAAGAAATATATTTGTTTATATTGTATTTACAACGAATTGTATGTGTTGATTAACTTGGAAAATATTACCTTCATGTGGGTCAAAAACTGCATAAATACCATGGTTTTCGTGTGAAATATGCGGCGGTTTTCGACTCGACATTGCTAGCTCGACTAAATTTTGTGTCAACAGATTTCACCAGCAAGCCCATCACAGAAATTGTTTAACCAAACAATGAGAAAAGTTGACAATAGATATATAACTCATTAAATTTATGTGTGAAAAATGAAGGGGAGGAAATAAGATATATGATATCCAAAATAAACTAAAAAAAACAGTGAGAATCATTATAAGAGACAGAAGGCACAGTAAGCTATATATGGTGGAAAAAATAAAAAAATAAAGAATATTTTTTTTAAAAAAAAAAAAAAAGGAGTGTGCACCTTCTTCATGAGGGTCTCATCAATGGGTAACTCTTGATCAAATTTCTGGTTTCAAAAATTGGATGGAGTTTTCATGTTATTTTCCATTTCTGTAGTAGACGATGGGTGAGCCAGCCATGTGTGTGTTAGTCTGTGAAAAAATACCATAAGAACGACATTTCTTGTGAAGAAAATGATATAAATATGTCTACCAAATCCAGTTGTGAAACTTACCCTCTCTTCTGAATTATTCCCTACGCTGTTTCAGATATTATTATTATACCATATTTCGTTCTTCAAGCGCGTCCATTGCACCAATCCTATGGTTGCCCATGCATGCATTTGATTCCCAACTCCATTCGCGAATTGGCTGGTTATGACAAGAATTTGTTTTTTCTTTCGTTTTGTTGATCATTGTTCAAATTTTAGAGTTAAGACTTGAAAGGATATATTTTAATATGATTTGAGTCTATTATGTAAATATATGACTAATTAGTTAGATCATGAGGCGTTCATGAATTTTCTAAAAACTAGGTGGTAAATTTTGAAATTTTAAAACTAATTATTATTAACTCACTCTTGGCGTGATTTATGTGAATGACTTCTAATCGAACTAGAAATTGAACCAACTAGTAGTCGATTTTTAATTTAATTAGTTTAATCGGTTTAATTAATCAGATTTATTAAATCATTTTATAAAAAAATAAAACATATAAATAACAATTAAAAATATTTGAAAATAAAAATAATATAGTCATATAAAAATATGAAAAATATTTTTAACATTTAAATTTTAAGTAAAATAATATAATTTCTAAAAAAATTTAAATTCTTTTATAAAATATCATAATTTAGATTGAATCGATTTGAAGTTTTAAGTTTTGACCTTATTTTAGTTAGTTATATTTAGACCTTTAATCTTATTGAATTACTGATTAATTCTAATTTTATTGATTTGACTAATTGATCTAGTCTAATTATAAAATTATTGTTTATATGATAAATTAATATTACTTAATTTAGATGAATTTGATAAAATTGAAAATTAAGTACTGATAAATTAAACATTGAATTTTAAATGTTGAATATAATAAAAATTGAAATTTTTAAGTATTAAATCTAATTAATCTATTTGATAATTATAAATAAAAAATTATTAGAAAAATGTTTTTATAATTTTGATTTTTAATATTTAGCCATCAAATATATATTTAAAATTTTTTAAAAATAAAAAATTAGAAACAATACTGATATATTGAAAATAATTTTTTCTCATGAATATAAAAAGATAAGAGCATAAAAATTAACAATAATTTAAAGAGTATAAGGGTACAAAATTTAAATAAAAAATTTTGATTTGTACTAATAATTTAAAGATGTAATTAGGATATAAAAGTCACTTCAATAAAAAAATATCGAAAATCAATAACTTAGCATTTAAATTAATTATTCTGATTTACTATTTTAAGTAATTTTTTACTTAATTGAAATTTTTAAATCAAATATATTAAAGTAATAAATTCTGAAATTTATAATTGCAAGTGATAAATTAGATCTCTTAAAAAGGCAATATACTTTTATGAGATGAAAAAAATATGTATCGTGGGGAGCGACATGAATAGTTATGTCGTTCAATATATATATGTATATATATATTATAAATTTTTTCCAATCTAGGTGAGGCTATAAATGCTAATATGCATAAGGCTTGGATCTTGAATTTGGTGGCTCTTACTATAATAAGCCTAATCTCCGTATTAACAAGCACTATTTGTAGATTAGATAGAAAATAACTTAAATAAATGACATATTCTCACTAGCAGTAAGTAAAACTGAACCAAAACTGAAAAATCGAACCGAATTCATTGAATTTAGTTTACTTGATTCGGTTTTAAAATAAATTTGGTTCAATTTGATTTAGAAAATAGAAAAATTAAGCTTTTAATTTCAGATCGGTTTAGAATTGAGAAAAAACGAATAAATCGATTTGTGATATTTTTTAATTATCTTTTAATTTGAGCTCACAAAGTAAAAATAAGTTGTTCAAAACAAATATTAAAGGTCTATATAAAATAAAAATATATATCAGACTAATTTATCACAATTAAACTCTATTAAGAGCCGAAAATCAAAAATCGAACCAAACCAGATTGATTTTATTCGATTTCGGTTTACTTTGATTTTTATTTAATTTTTAGTCAGTTTGATTTTAATTTACACTAAATTTAGTTTATTCAATTTTTAAAATTTCAGTTCGATTAGAACCGAATTGAACCAATACCCAGCGCTAATTCTCATAAATTTTCTCTAGGAAAAGCTCAGAATTAGAATAAATCTCAACTGTCACCTTTTCTCATTTTACTAGCCAGGAATATTTCTTTATTATAATACTGAGGCCCAAAATGTTACAAAACCAATACTACTGTATAAAAATTTTACAAATCAGATATTATAGCAATTTTTCCTATAAAACAATCATAGCAATTTTAATTAATATCAGCATATAAATTAGACGTAACAAGCATTTATTAATTACAATTTTTTTGTAAAATTGTAACTTCTTGAGGCATAAATTATCATTATTTTGTAATTTATCTTTCTTTTTCTCTAATTTTGGTGCAAAGGGGAAAATTCTCACGAGAAGAATAAAACAAGTATTTTTTAAAATTTTATTTGAGTCGATGAATTACTACATAGCATTAATTGTTTATTAAAATTCAAAGAATTTTAATCATAGTTTTCAGGTACAACCCAATTGAAAATTAAACTCTTAATCAATTCGAGTTAAGTCCCATATTTGAAATTAATCAAATATGATTGACTTGATTAAAATTCAACGATCTGAGCTATTTGTACCAGATTGACTCGAGTTTTTTCTTTTCTTTTATTTTTTTTACTTTTTAAGTTATTTTTAAAGTTTAAAATAACATTTTATTAAATTGTCATCCATAATATATATAATATCTATTTGTTTATTTTTAAACGAATTTATTACAATTTTAAATTTTACTTTAATTATCTTTTTATAATATAAATTTATAATTTTAAAAATAATAAATTATTATAGATTGAAAGTGATTTATTAAAATATTTATATTTAATTATTTTCATAATATATACTCTTTGAATATAATAAATAACATTCATTATTTTTTAAATAATTAAAACATTTATTTTACATTTTACAACTATTATAACATGAATGAATTTTTTCATTTAAAATATTTATCTATAAAATATTTTATATTAATTATTATAAATTATAAATAATTAAGTTATATAATAAAATTTACTAATTCATATATTTATATAATATATGAAAATAATTTTAATATAATATATAATATTATATTAGTAATTAAAGTATATTTGATTCCACTTTTGACATATAATTTTTTATTTTGATTGAATTGAAAATAAAATCATATTTTAAATCCTTTATTTTAGATAAAGAGAATAATTTTCTTTCTATATATTAAATTATTAAATTAAAATACAATGACTATATTCATATTTTAAATCCTTTAAATTAAATTATTAAATTATTTTCTGATCATAGCTTCATCTCTGACACTATATTCACTGGTGGATTCAATTCGTATTAACACTACTAATAAAGTAAATACAATGACTGTACATCTAAACGCACCATCGCATGGTTGAGTCAGTTCCCCTTTAAAAAACAAGAGAAAACCGATTGCAAACAACACAAACCACAAATACAAACTTCCACTTCATCATTTCTTATCCATCCACGGCCTAATAACTGTAGTTGAGGCCCAATATCCATCGCAAATCACTAGTCGCGTCGAAGTCCTTCATCCTCTTTATAAAAGAAGGCTGGCAAAGAAAGCGAACTCAGCGACGACGAAGTAATAAAAGCCAATCCAACAAAAAAGCCATTAGCATTGCTCGACTCAGCGATTGAGTCAACACCGTATGGGGCCCCGGGCCTAGCCCAGATCTACATCTTTCCCCGATTGGGATAGCTTATCCAGCGTCGTTTTGGACAGCTGTTTGTCGCGTTTCAGGACTTTGACATGGATCTGAATCAGCACCATCTGGGCTTGCTGCTGGAAAGAAGAGAAAAAGGTGATGGTTGGTGATGGTGGTAGGGATGTGAGAGGGAGAGGGTGTTTGTGTGGAGAAGATTAAAGGAAAAAAATAGAGACATGGAATTGAAAATGCAAATAATTTAGGCTTTATGTGATCTGAATGTTTTGTTGGGATATTTTGGGGTTTAAAGGAAACGGACGGAGAGATGTTTACAGGGGTCTTTTTATTACTGAAAATAAAATACAAAGTTTATTTTGACAATATTTTTTTATTAACAGTGTATATTCACTTTTTATAATAAAAAGATTATTCAGTATAACAAGATAAATGTAAGAGATTTATAACATAATTTTAAAATATAAAAAATAATTTAATTAAATATAATAAATATTAAAAATTTATAGTAATTATCTTTATAAAATATAAAATTATCATATATAGAACTAATTATAAAAATTTTATTAATATTTAAATTTTATTTTTTATATATTAAATAAAATTATTAAGATTTTACAACATTTACTTTAAAAATAGAAAACATACCATAAATGAGTTCAAATTTAAAATCATAAAACCAATGTCCATTTGTTGATTCATTATTTAGGGCTTGGGACAGACGATAAATATTATTGGTAATTGATAACTAATAGCGGTTTAATGTTAACAGTTTGATAAATTTTATTTAGATATTATCATTAATTTATAAAATAATTAATAGTGATATAATTTTAATATTTATATATTGAAATAAATAAATAAAATTAATAATACATTTTCACGTATCTTTATAATATGTTATTTCAAATTTTAAGATATTATAATTATTATTTTATATTTATGAAATTTTAATAATTATTTTTATTAATGTATATGAATATATTTTTAGTAATTAAAATATATTAATTAAAATAAATTATTTTATATAAATAATTAAAATAAAATAAAAATTTTAATTATTAATAATTAATACTGAACTGTAATTGATTAACATATAAATCAATTATTAATTAATATTTTAAATTTTTATAAAATATTATTTTATCAGCAAATGCGTGTCAATCAAACTCATACCGTATACTAAATAATTTTTTAACATATCACTTATGCTTTTTGCTAACTCATCCTCTGTCATCACTATCATTTCCTTCTAGTACGGACCTAGCCAGATAGGATACTACTTTATCAGCTAAATCAAATCCATTGCTCAATAATTTAATTTGATTAAAAATTAAAAATTAATTAATTAAAAATAAGCTAAATTAAAAAAATAAATTTAAATTATATTATATTATTTTATAAAATTTTAAAAATTATATTATTTTATTTAAAATTTATATATTCAAATATTTTTATTATTTTATCATATTATATACTTTTATAATACTATTTATTTAGATATTTTTAAGATCTTTTGTAAAATTACTTGCTAAATTAAATTAATTAAACTAATTAAATCCATTAAATTGAAAATTAAACAACCAATGGCCTCAATCCCCA
>CATIWR010087268.1:0-15959 GCA_949677035.1 Omphalea diandra | reverse complement strand
TTAGAATATCAACTTTGATAGATGCATGATCATCAAATGCAACATATCAGTTGATCGCTCAGCAACATCAACAAATAGCACAGATATAAGAGCAAATTCAGATGCTCACTTAGTGCACTCATACTAGTTTTCCACATACCCCATCTAGTATTGAGCCCTCCCAGACGCCCTCATTGTTTCATGACTCTACAAATTATCAATGACATTTTTTATTTATTATAAAACTTTTGAGCATATGAACTATATTTTTGTAATAACATTGATATATATATATATATATATATATATATATATATATATATATATATATATATATATATATATATATATATCTGTGTGTGTGGGTGTGGGTGTGGGTGTGTACATGTGTGTGTTCTTTTATATCAAGTTATTCAATTTTATTACATTTACAATTTTAGTAAATAAATGAATTATAATAATGAATTTAAAAATATGACTTTAATATTTAGTTATGGATTACATATGGACTTAAAAATAATAACAAATAAATTTACATGTAGAATAATCCGTAGGTAAATTTACTGATTGATTTATTTAATTAAAATTTCGTAGGTAAATATTTACCTACAAAATTGTCTTTGAAAAATTTGGAGACAAAAATTTACTTATGAATTTACTTACGAAAAATATCATGGTAAATATTCACCAATGGATTTGCCTATGAAATATTCCCCAAGTAAATATTTACTTACGAAATTATCCATAAAAAAATTCCATCAGTGAAAATTATCAATGGAACTAGTGACTTATCCTTACTTAGTTTGCTTATGGTATTATTTCAATTATTTATAGAATTTTTTGTAGGCAAAATTTATCCACTAAAAATTTTTGTAAGTAATCTATATGCAAATTTTAATTACAAAATTTTTCGTAAATAAAATTTACTGACTGTGTTATTGTCTATGGATAATCTATAAGTAAACAACATTTACCTACTACATCTATCTGTTTACCTACAAAAAATTCATAGGTAAACTATTAATTTTTGTAGTGTACTAATTTTAGGATTTCAAACTCAACTTTTAATGTTCATTGCTTATTTTTAACATTTTTTTGATATTTAGATCGCATTGACTGGTCAGATTAATAAAATAAAATATTAATCAATAGTTTGATTTGATTAGGGGCTAAAAATTAATTCACCAAAACATTGGTTATCGATCAAAGTAATAAATCAAAGTAAACCAGTCCAATCTAAACTTATATCATTTTTATGATAAAATTTAAAATTTTAAAAATACACTCTTTTACTCAAAGTTTAAATGTTAAAAATATTTTTATTATTTTATTATAATATATTATTGTTTATTTAAAATATCTTTCTTAATTTTTTAAAATAACACTATTAAATCAAATAAATTGAATTGATCAAATAAAAATTTATCTAATCCACTAATTTATTAACTAATTTTATTTTAAAAACATTGTTAATTTTTCACAAACTTTAATAGTAGGTTCTCTGAAGGACATGACAACAAAGAAAATTTTAATGGTAAGACATTGTCACATGAGATGCTAAAAGGCTTGTGGGTTTTGCTAGCCATCGCAATTGTTTTAATTTCTCATGGGCTATCAACTTGATTATAATTAGGAGTGAGTATGGTTTAGTTTAATTTGGGGATTTAAAACTCTCTAAATTCAGACCGAAATTTCGAGGATATTAAAAATGAAGAACTAATACCATTTCGAATTTTTGATCCAGTTCAATTCGATTTTTTATAAATTTGGGACGGTTTATATAAGTTCTGCAATTCTTTCATGATGATTAGGTTCGACTCGGATATTTGGTTATTTTAACTTATTATTCACATAAAAAAATTTTAATTTTAATTCGATCTAATTTAATTACTCGATTCAATTCAAAAATTTTTAAATTTTGTATTCACCTCTAATTATAATAGTAATTCGATACATGAAGGGCCGGAATCTCCATCGACAAGGTCTTACGTCCAAATCTCACAGTGTGGAAGGGCTAGGAGGGATAGTGCATCCTATCCTATTGTACACTTCATTCAAGATTCCCATATGATGCGTTAGGAAGTTGCTTAGTTGTCTACAAGATTCAACTGAAAGCAAGTCAACAAGTCAATGGTCCATCTCTGGAAAAAAGCTCAGTGTCAATTTGACAACTCTTCTATTTTTTATGGTTACTTATAAGATTAACAAATAAAAGGAAAATTAATTCAAAAAATATAAAATAAATAAAAATACTAATATTATGTGATTAGGAAGAAGAAATAGTCAAAAATAATTATGTGGGATTAGGATAGCAACAATTATGATAACTTGCAAAGCCGTAAGAAAATACCCACACCCTGCAGGCACTTAAGCACCACGTGTCAGTGTCTTAGCATTAAAATTTTACTTGGTTGTCTTCTGCTTAAGAGCACAAAATATTAAAGTCGATGAAAAGGTAATAATGTTTTTAAAATTGCAATAATTATAAATTCATCTTTTAATTAAATTTTGACTTGATTCATTTGATTAATTTAATTAATTTAATTTAATAACATATTTTTTAAAAAATAAAAAATATATATAAATACTTAAAATTAATTTTAAAATAAAAAATATAATAAAATAATAAAAATATTTTAAATATTTAAACTTTGAGTAAAAGAGTCTAATTTAAATAAAAAAGAAAATTTTCATAAAATGATATAATTTAAATTGGATCAATTTGGTTCAAGTTTGATTAATGTTTAATAGGTTGTTTTTTTTCTCCTTATAGAGAGCTAATTTTTAACTTTATTTATTTAATTAGTCAATTCAATATATATATATATATATATTACGTAACAAGAAATTATATTCATTATATTGACAAAAAATAATCTATGCAAACTAAAAAAATACCAATAATTCATTCTAATGAACAAAAAACTAAAAAATAAATCACTTAATACTTTCTTAATAATAAACTAAAATAACTACTCATCTTTCAATTTCATTATATTAAATAATATTAAATCACGAAGTAAAACGTCACTCTAAAAATAATTCAGATTCAAGTAAAAGAAAGAACTATAATCTCTATAATAAAATTTGGATTCACATAACTCGTCACTAATAACAATAAAATCAGTACTACTCATAAGACTCAAATTAAGTCTCAATAACGTGAATTAAGAAAAAATTATGTAAGAAAACAAACTTTATAATAATGTTATAAAATTCAAAGTTTTGAAATAAATAATGCAAAGCATGAAATACTGAGTAGTTTCATTAATATTTACAAGATAATTTTCAGCATAAAAAAAATCAAGCGAACAAAAATGGACAAAGTATCAATGAAAGCCAATTATTTTTTGATCCAGCTAATTGTGAGAAGCAAAAAAAAGTAAGTGTATGGAGTTCAATGGCACAAGAGTAATATTGTTATATCTCAACTGCTTCTATTTCATCATCATATGATGCTTGATGGTCTTCTATAATGGAGCATCAACTTCAATAAATGCATGATTATCAAACGCAACATGAATAGTTGATCGCTCAACAGTAATAGCAGATAATACAAATGCAGGAGCAAATTCTAAAGTTCATTCAGTGTTCTCAAATTAGTTTTTCATAGACTCCATCTAGTGTTGTGCCCTTCCAACCGCATTTGTCACCTAATGACTATACAAATCATCAGTAATATTTTTTTATTTATTATAAAACATTAAAACATGTGAACCGTGTTTTTATAATAACATTAATATTTATAATTTGTAGCATATATATATATATATATATATATATATTCTTTTATATCAAGTTATTCAATTTTAATGTATTTACAATATTTAGTAAATATATGAATTATAATAATCCATAGCTAAATTTATAGATGGATTGTCTATAAAAATTTCATGGAAAAATATTTACCTGTAAATTTGCCTACAAGATATTCCATAGATAACTATTTACTTACAAAATTAATCACGAAAAATTATATCCATAAAAAATTAACAAAAAATTTCATCAATTAAAAATTATTAATGAAACTAGTAATTTATTATGGCTTAATTTAGCTACAGAATTATTTCAATTACCTATAGAATTTTTCATAAATAAAATTTGCCTATTGAAAATATTCACAGGTAATCTATAGCTAAATTTTAGCAATGAAAATTCTTTATAGATGAAATTCACTGACTGCGTTATTGCTTATGGATAGAATCTATAGGTAATCCTATAAGAAAACAATATTTACCAATGAAATTTATTTCTTTACCTACGAAAAATTTCATAGATAAACTATTAATTTTTGTAATATTTCTTTCCCTATTCTTTTTTGTCTCCAGCCCACTTTTTTCTAAATAAAGGCTAAAAATATTGTAATATGGTTGTAGAAAATGAATTAAAAAATGCAATCAAATAAACTATTTAAAAAATAAAAAATATTAATATCATGTCATTACTAACAAATAGTGTCAAACGTAATTATGTGTGATTGCAACATAAAACAATTGCTATAGTTAGCAAAAACTACAACAGCACTGCAGGTGACAATGTATTACCATTAAAACTTGATGGGTAGTCTATGAGAAATTAACAATGTTTTTAAAATAAAATTGGTTATTACATTAGTGGGTTGGCTAATTTTTTGTTAGGTCAATTCAATTATTTTGATTTAATAGAGTATTATTTAAAAAATTAAAAAATACACTTTAAAATATTTGAAAATAAAAATAATATAATATGATGAAATAATAAAAAATATTTTAATATTTAAATTTTGAGTGAAAGAGTGTATTTTTAAAAAATTTTATCATAAAATGACGTAATTTTTTATTGAATTGGTTTAGTTTGATTTACTGTTCTGATCAATTTTAGCAAATTTTTAGTGAATCAGTTTTTAACTTCTAACCAAATCCAACTATTGATCAATTTTCTATTTTACTAATTAAACCAATCAATTTAACCTAATTTGAAAAATATTAAAAATTAACAATAAGAAATGTCGGAGTTAGACAGTAATTAGGGGATTAGATTGTGTAGCATTTAATTAATGTATCTTCAAATATTTTTAAGGATTAAGAGATTAATATTTAGAATTTGAAGTTCTTACCTACTAACATTGTTAATATTGTTTATATATATATATATATATATATATATATATATATATATATATATATATAGACACACACACACACATACATATATATAGAGAGAGAGAATTTTACCAAGCTTGTATCTTTCAATTTCAAAAAGTATTAAAAGTCGAGTTTGAAATCGTAAAATTAGTGTAGTTGAAGTTATATCAATCGATGTAATTAATTGATATATACTAATGTCTGTAAATCACGTTTTAATAGGTTATAATAAATTTATCTATAAGTATATAAGATATTTATATCATGCAAAGCTTTCTTTATAAATTTCATTTGAAAATAAAATTATTACGTAAAAATTGTATACATTTAAAGGGCAATATCCATTAAATTTATAAGGTTATAGGGAGTCTCAACAAGCATATATACAGTGTTATAGAAGATTTTTGAGAGGTTGTGACCTTTTCGTGTCCCCCATATAGCTTCATCTCTCTTAACCAGTTGAAAGTAATTATTATATTTAAAAGTAGTTGTATGGATACCAGGTCTGATAAATTCTAATAATTGTTAAATTAAATCATAGTTATTAGAGTTGAATTAATATATATATATATATATATATATATATATAGAAGAAAATAAAAGAAATTTCATTGTCATTTTGGATGATTAAAGACTACAAGTGGAATCATGTGATTTCAACTTCATTGTAAGTCCTCGAAGTTTCATCTAAAAAAGTTGGTCACTTGTTCTAAATGAGATCATAAAAGGCTTGGAATCTCAATCAAAGATGTCTCATATCCTGCGCTATTGTATACTTCATTCAAGATTCTAATATGATGCTCCAACAAATGAAAAAGAAGTGATAATTTAATTTAGTTTAATAAAATATTTTAAAAATAAAAAATATATAAAATACTTACAAATATTTTAAAAATAAAAGATATAAAAAATATTTTAAAAATAAAGATATAAATATAATAAAATAATATAAATATTTTAAACATTTAAACTTTGAGTAAAAGAGTCTAATTTTTTTCCAAAAATGAATATTTAAGTTGTAAGGATTTAGTTCAATTTTAATTGATTTTTAATAATTTGATTTTTATTCTCCTAATCAAATCTAATTGTGAGCTAATTTTTAATTTCATTGATTTAATTGGTCAATTCGATCTGATTTTGAAAAATATTGAACGAGTGATATTCAAGTTAGATACTGATAGGGTCAAATTATATAGTATTTAATTAGTTATCCTTAAACATTTTAAGGATTAATTGATGAATATTCAAGACAAAAGTTCTTATATATTGATATTATCAATATTATTTACTTATTTTTCAGTTATGTACGTATCAATATGTTTGAATTTTATTGAATGTGTCCTTCAATTTTCAAAAAGTATTGGAAGTAGAAGTGGGTACTATTTTGTGAAAATTAAAAAAAAAATCGATCAAACAAAATTGATTTAGTTTAATTAATTCGATTTAAATATAAATTTAATTTAATTTGATTTTTTACCAAATTTAGTAAATTTGATTCAGTTCAGTTAATTCGATTTAAATATAATTTTGATTTAATTTGACTTTTTAAAAAATTTAGTAAATTTGATTCAGTTCAGATTTTAAATAAATAAAATTTTGTTGAACCAAATTGATCAAATTTATTTAAATTAAATTAAATTAGATTGAACCTATTAAATCAAATCAATGTTATTGAATCCTATTTAAAACTCATTATTTACATTATATATTAAAAATAGTTTAAAATATATTATTTATATTAAAATTATTTTTAAAATTATTTTTTTAAAAAAATCAATTTAAACTGAATTGAATTGTAATTAAAACAAATCAAATTGATTCAATGTGTAAATTAATTTTATTCAATTCTGTTTATATTTTGCAAAGTTCAGTTTTGAATTTATACTGGTTTGGTTCAGTTTGTTAAGAACCGAATGTCCACCCCTAAATATAACCATTAATATAGTTGAAATTACATATTAATTAATTAATGTAATTAATTGATATATACTAATTTATGTAAATTATATTTAAGTAAATTTATTCATCAGAATATAAAAAACTTATATGATGCAAAGTTTTATTTATATATTTAATTTGCAAATAAAATAACATAAAAATGTATAATATTTATTGAATTTGCAAGGCTGTAGGGAGTTTCAACAATAATATATATATATATATATATATATATATATATATATATATATAGAAGATTTCTAGGGGTCATGGCCCTCCCACATAGCTCTGTTACTGATAACATTACGAAAGTAATTATTATGTTCAATGGTAATTGTTCTGATACCCCTTACCATAAATTCTATTAATTATTAAATTTAAATTTAAATAATTGGAATTGAATTTAAAAAAAGATCCAAGATTGAAAGTTTTTTAGAGGACCATATGTATTTCAAGCCAACACGATATTCCTATGCTGATATTAAGAGGATGACTAAACAATTCAAGGATGAACAAGGCCAAGGCGCTTATGGGACTGTTTACAAAGGAAATCTATCTGATGAAATTAGCAGTTAAGGTCCTCAACAACTCTAAAGGAAACGGAGAGGAGTTTGTAAATGAAGTGGGAACAATCGGTAAAATCCACCATGTCAATGTGGTTCACTTGATTGGCTTCTGCGCTGATGGGTTTAGACGAGCTCTAGTTTATGAGTACTTGCCGAATGATTCGCTAGAAAAATTCATTTCTTCACCAGACAGCAAGAGCCATTTTCTTGGGTGGAAAAGGCTACAAGATATTGCACTCGGAGTAGCCAAAGGAATCGAATATCTTCATCGAGGATGTGAGAAGAGAATCCTCCACTTTGATATCATTGTAACAATTTAGGATTTAGTACATAAATTTAGAACACCATTTTGAAGTTGATAAAAACAAGTTGTGTATCTGTTTGTACGGTAGTTCTAAAATTGTTCTACGCTATAATTGCGATTACTGAAAATTAAACACTGAGATAATAAGTCAGAAGGGTTGAAAACGAAAATTAGGTCTTTCTCTTCTTGTCCTTCTCACAAGATGGCTACAATGGGCGTAGCAACTAGGGTTATGGTTTTCGTTATTATGAAGACAGGAGAGAAGACCTAACTTATTTATAATAAATTTTAACAGGCCCACCCATCACAGGTTCATGTTAAAATAGACATACACTGACCGTCTTCCATTTCGGCCCATTAAAGGTGTCACAAGCTCATAACTTATTTGATCACTATTTTAATTGGGTTTACCCACTAATCAATAAACTATATTATTCAATCCGTTTTATAAATAATTAAAACAAACCTATAATTAATATTAGCTCACAAAAAATTCTAACATTCTCCCACTTGGGCAAGATTAATTACGGTATTTTCATATTTTATGAAAGAAAACATTTTGAAAACGACTCTCAGACTAAATACTTTAAACTCAAATGTTGCCACAAAATTTTAGAAAACATATAGTTTATTGATAAAATGACACCTTAAACATAATTTTGTCCACATTAAATTATCAATATCAGATCAAGACAGTAATTATGCCCTTTATTGACATAGTATCAATCCATAGTCACAAATATTGATAACTTAACCAACCTGGATTTCGATATGGTAGTATAACAAGAAAATAACACTCACATATGATCAATACACTATTTTTTTGGTCTGTTCTCCAAATATTTCTCTTTTACATATGTTCAAATGAGTAAGAGAAATTCACAAGACTTCACAATAAGACTTTTATTTGGCTTTTATTTCCATTTTGGAAATACACACAACATATGTCTCAGCCTTTGTTTCCAAAAACACAATTGAAAACTTATAAATATAGCTTAAGATAATCACACTAATCTTAAGCGCATCACGCACAACTCATAGCATGCTATATATATATAATGTGCACAAACGCATAACAAACAATCACAAAATACTCAACTCATATAAATAAATATGAATAAACAATGTAGCTAAATTATTTAACTTAGACATTCAATTACAAGCACAAAGCTCCCACTCACCAAACACATCAAAAGACTCCACAACACCCATATCACAAACATGTTTCTTGAAAATTATGGGTTTAAGTCCTTTGGTTAAAGGATCAGCAAACATCAAATCAGTACTAATGTACTGAATCTCAATATCTCCTTTCTTTACTAAGTCTCTTACTGTAAAATATTTAATCTTCATATGCTTAAAACCACTCGAACTTTTATTGTTCTTAGAGAAGAACACAACAACATTATTATCACAATAGATTCGAAGTGGCCTAGCAATAGAATCAACCATAAGCAAACCAGAAATAAAATTCTTGAACCATATAGCTTGTGTACTAGCACCATAACAAGCAACAAACTCAACTTGCATAGTAGAAAAAGCTGTAAGTGTTTGTTTAGCACTTTTCCACAAAACAGCACTATCGGTAAGTATAAAAATATAACCTGAAGTGGACTTCATGTCATCTTGACAGCCTGCAAAATCAGAGTCCGAATACCCCACTATTTCAAGATCATCCACATGCCTATAAACGAGAATATAATCCTTTGTCTTTTGCAAGTATCATATAACTTTCTTAACAACTACCCAATGATCTCATCCAAGATTAGAAAGATATCGATCAAGAACACCAACAAATCTCATCCAAGATTAGAAAGATATCGATCAAGAACACCAACAAAGTATGCAATATCTGGTCTTGTATATACATGGGCGTATATCAAGCTGCCAACTGCACTTGCATAAGAAATATTAATCATGGTTTACCTTTCTATATCAGTTTTAGGGCATTGTTCCTTACTAAATTTATCTCCTTTCACCACAGGAGTATCACCACCTTTACAAGATTGCATATTGAATCTACTGAGCACACGATTAATATAGGCCATTTGAGAAAGACCTAATAAATGACAAGATCGATCATGCCAAATCTCAATACCCAAGATAAAAGATGCCTCTCTAAGATCTTTCATATCCAAAGTCCTAAAGAGTAATTGCTTAGTTTCATAAATCATCCTCATGTCATTACTAGCTAATAAAATATCATCAATATAAAAGAACAAGAAATATAAATTTACTCCCACTGATCTTATGGTAAATGCATTGATCTATTTTGTTCTCCGCAAAATCAAGTGAAGTGACTACCTCATCAAATTTGAGATACCATTGACGAGAAGCTTGTTTAAGACCATAAATAGATTTCTTCAGTTTACAAACTAAGTGTTCTTTACCACTTTCTTTAAAACCCTCGGATTGCACCATATAAACTTCCTCACCCAAATCATCATTTAAGAATATCGTTTTGACATCCATTTAATGCAACTCTAAATCAAAATGAGCAACCAAGGCCATAATTATCCTAAAGAAATCTTTAGAGGAAACATGGGAAAAAGTCTCATTATAATTAACACCTTCACACTGTGTAAACCCCTTAGCAACCAATCTAGCTTTAAATTTCTCAACATTTCCTTTAGAATCCTTCTTGGTCTTAAATGCCCATTTGCAACCTATGGATTTATTATTAGAAGGAAGTTTCACTAGTTTCAAAACTCCGTTATGATTCATTGATGCCATCTCCTCTTTCATAGCATCAATCTAGAAATTAGAAGAAACACTATTAATAGCCTCATCATAAGATACAAGATCAATAACATGACCTATATTATAATCTCCTTCACCAAGATAGACCTTATAATCATCTGAAATTGCTGACCTTCTCACCCTAACAGACCTTCTAATAGGTAATGATTTAACTACAATAGGCTCTGGAGGATTCTTAATAGGAAGAGGAAGATCAATTGCACCCTTACCATCACCACCTACTTGAACAGGAACTCTTATAATCCTTTCATGAGATAAAGGTAAAGGAATGGTTGCAATTTTATTTTGTACACCACGAACAGGCGATTGAGAAATGTCTAGATCAGCAACATCCATCTCTAAAAACTTCCCAGTCATAAACTCTATAATTTTTGTGCCATGTGTAGGACAATAGAACTTGTATCCTTTAGAATGGCCTGGGTACCCAATAAAGTAACAATGGGTAGTTCTAGGGTCAGTCTTTTTCTCATTTGGATTATATATTCTAACCTCAGTAAGTCAACCCCAAACACAAAAATGATTCAAACCAGGTTTTCCACTAGTTCACAACTCAAAAGGTGTTTTAGGTACAAATTTGCTAAGGACACAGTTCAAAATATAAAGGTCATTTTTAATAGCCTCACCCCATAAGAATTCAGGTAAGTTAGACCTACTCATCATGCTCCTCATCATATCCTTCAAAGTATGATTGCGTCTTTCAGCGACACTATTTTATTCGGGACTACTTGGCATGGTATATTAAGCAACTATTCCACATTCTTGCAAATATTTGACAAACTCTCCTATATGTTGATCAATCTCATTATATTTACCATAATATTCACCCCCATAATCAGACCTCACAATTTTAATAACTTTTCCTAATTGTTTCTCAACCTCAGTTTTGAAAATTTCAAACATCTCAATAACATTAGATTTCTCCTTTATCAAGTATAAAAAGCTATAATAGGAAAAATCATCAATAAAGGTAATGAAATATTTATTGCCACAAATAGTAGGTGAATGAGATCCACTAATATCAGTATGAATAATCTCTAGAAGATCTGAACTTCTATTAGCACCTTTCTTTTTATTCTTAGTCAATTTACCCCTTATATAATACACACAAACATCTAGATCTTCAAAATCAAGAGAAGGAAGAATGTCATCGTTCACTAGTCTTCCAATTCTTTCTTTGGATATGTGACCTAAACATTTATGCCATAATGAAAAGGGTTTTTTTTTAATTAAGGATCAACATTGGCTTCACAAGAAGATTCGGAATCTCTAGAATAATCCAAACACAATCTATATAAATTATTGAACAAAACACATTCACCGATTAATTTAGAATCTAAAAACATATTGGCTCTTCCATTACCAATAGTAAAGTGATATCCAATTTTATCCAAAACAGAAATAGAAACCAAATTTCTCCTAAAAGATGGAACATAAAAGGTGTTTTCTAAAACTAGACAAAATCCAGATTCCAATATTAGTCTAATTACTCCTACTTGTTTGACATCTATCTCCAAATTGTTTCCAACTCTAAGCTTGGATTCCCTTTCACTTGGCTTTCATTTGCTTATGAACCCTGCAAGGTAATAGCAACATGAACAGTTGCACCATTATCAAGCCACTAAAAATTTGTGGTACATCAACCATATAAGATTCAAAGCAAGCATAAGCCAAAAGAATACCTTCTTCATTCTTTTTTAGCCAAACTGTGAATTTATGACAATCTTTTCTCATATGACCTTCTTTATGACAAAAGAAACATTTCATCTTACTTTTGTGGACAATTCCAAAATCTCCTCCCTTCTTGGTCTGACTCCTACCATGCCATTTAAAATTCTGAATCCTTTTAGAAGCATAATAATTAGGTTTAAACTTACCTTTATCCTTTTTAGGATCAGCCCTAGATTGTGTCAAGAGCATGACAACCTCACCCTTTTCTTTCCTAATTTTCTGTTCCTCAATATCACACTTGATTATAAGGTCATTAATGGTCCAGGTAGTGTTTTGAGTGTTATAGGCAGTTTTGATTTAGCTAAATTCTGGAGGTAAAGTGTTTAAAGCTTGGTGAATAATAAATTCATCATAAATCTCAAGTTTAAGACCCTTAAGTTTAGTTTGGAGGTGAACCATATTTAGAATGTAATTACTCACATTCCCACTGACTCATTAGGGTCCCAACAACCTCAGCCTTATCGAATACAAAGTATTTATCTTCTACAACAGCAAGAAAAGTTTTGGCAGTAACATCAGTGGGCAAACTACTCCTAAGGTATTCAGGAATAGTTGTCCTCATGGCCATAAGACTGAGATTATTCGATCTCTCCCACTTGGCATGTAGTTCTTTTTCTTTAATATTACTCTCATGGGTGGGTTTAGCAGGTTCATCTTCATAAATGACATAATCAATCTCACTCATTCCCATGACAAATAAAATGTCGTCTTTCCACCTCTTAAAATTTGTGCTCGTCAGGAGTTCAACAGTTGCAGTACTATTGTTGAGACTAAAGGAGACTGTTTGCGCAAAACAAAAGCATGTATTAGAATTGAGCTATGTACTAAAATCAAATTTATAATTTACACAATCTAGAAAATTTTGGCATCACTACATATTCCCCTTTAGGTAGAACATGCACATGCAATAAAATTTCTAATTATGAAGCACACAATTAAGATCACACTAGTTTCGAGAAATCTATCCCCTTTGGGTAGACAGACTCTTTAGAATAATGCAACTTTAAGCACAAATATCTTCATCTCAATAAGCACTCTCAAAATCAATGCATCTAATAACTCATTTTGGGCAGGTTATTATATACATTATTTTGGAATTATCTCTTTGCAAAAATTAAAAATAACTCTACGAATTTTAATGGATGTTCCACTTTGGTGGTAACACCCATATCAACCCATAAAATTATTTTTAATTAGAAATTTTAAAAGCCTAATTAAAATACATACTAAACAAAAATATATATTTTAAAATATACAAGGTACTAAACACAATATACCTTAATTTTAAACCCATTATCATTATCTCATATATGTGCAAAACAAATATTTATTATTTATTTATTTAATTTTATCACAAATTTAATATCATTAAATAATAAACTGATAACTAACTGTATATTTAAACCACCTAAATATTAATATACATATATATTAATAATTATTTAAATAAAATTAAAATATATTATGAAGCACATGAATATAAGCTTTGCTTATCTAAATATTTGCCCGCATAAGAAATTAACAAGTAATTGATTTAGTTCAGTCGGCTAAGATCAAGGCTATGAGCCCGGTGGTTGTGGGTTCGAGACCCACAACACGCATCCTTCTCCCCTTTATTTTTATTTTTATTTTTATTTTTTTGTTATAGGAAACTGATCTTGGATCGGAGAGGGAGCCATCGCCGATCTATTCACAACCATCAACAAACAAAGAACGAACAATTCAAACAACACAAACTAATCATCAAGGACACAACCAACACAAACAAAGAAACGTTTAATCAATCCAACAGTTGTTGTTTTCGAACGAAATCAGAACATAACTCATGGTCCAAAGCCGATGACGAAGGAAAAGCATGTCGTTGAGAGAGAGAAACGTATCAGTGTTGGCGTTTTGGTGTTGCGATGTTATTTTCTTCTTTCAAACTGCTGAAGGGAGCGAGTTGTGATCGGGATTGCAAAAAGGAAGAAGTCGAAAACTAGCCAACATAGAAAAGAGGAAAGAAACATCTAACTTTTGATTACATCGATTGCGGGTTGAGAATGGGTTTGAATCTTTGATTACATCGTAGATCTGTTTTGTTGTTGTTTTGCGATTTAGGTTTGGAACCAAAAAAAAAATTGGCCTTTGGTTGTTGAGTTGTGCAAGAATTGCAGAAAAAGGAAACGAAAAAAAATTGCCAGAAAAGGATAAGTATAGCCAAGGTGGGTTTCGAACCCGCGACCTCTTACGAGAGGAACGGGCATCACCAACCAACTGATCCAATGCAATAGCTTGTGATGATAGAAGCAAATTAAATATATCAAGGCTATACAACAACATCGATCATCAAAATATTTAGGGTTCTAAATTATATACAATCTCATTGCTCTGATACCACATGTAACAATTTAGGATATAGTACATAAATTTAGAACACCGTTTTAAAGTTAATAAACACAAGTAGCGTACCTGCTTGTGCGGTAGTTTCAAAATTATTCTGCACCATAATTGCGATCCCTGAAAATTGAATACTGAGATAATAGGTCAGAAGGGTTGAAAACAAAAATTAGGTCTTCCTCTCATTGACCTTCTCACAAGACGACTACAATGGGCGTAACAACTAGGGTTATAGTTGTTGTTATTATGAAGGTAGGAGAGAGGACCTAACCTATTTATAACAAATTTTAACAGGCCCACCCATCACAGGTCCATGTTAAAATAGGTCTACACTAATTGTCTTCCATATGAGCCCATTAAAGGTGTCACAAGCCCATAACTCATTTTATCACTATTTTAATTGGGTTTATCCACTACTCAATAAACTATATTTTTCAGTCCGTTTTATAAATAATTAAAACAAACTCATAATTAATAATAGCCCACAAAAAATGTCAACAATCAAACCACATAACATCCTGCTTGACCGGAACTTCAATTCAAAAATCTCTGATTTCGTATTGGCTAAGTTCTGTGCTAAGGATCAAAGTGCAGTGTCCATGACAATAGCTAGAGGGACCATTGGCTACCTAGCTCCAGAAGTGTTCTCAAGGAACTTTGGGAACGTTTCCTGTAAGTCAGATGTTTATAGCTTCGGAATATTGGTGTTAGAAATGGTAGGCGGAAGGAGGAACGTTGAATCAACAGACCAAGAAGAAGAGCAAATGTACTTCCCAGAAGGGATTTATAATCTTTTAGAAGAAGGAGAAGACCTCAGGTTCGAGATTGAAGAAGAGGGAGATGGTAAAATTGCAAAGAAACTTGCAATAGTAGGTCTTTGGTGCATTCAGTGGAACCCAATAGATCGTCCCTCCATGAAAATTGTTGTTCACATGTTGGGAGGGGAAGGAGAGAATCTACCAATACCTCCTAATCCTTTTAGCTCAGCGCTTCCGATGAGAGCCAATGCAAGAAAACCAGGGAGACGGCTTCACCAACAGATGGAGATTATATCAGAAACAGAGTAATTTATAATATCGTATCATGATGTTATAGCTGGTATAGTTTTTAAGTATTTATATAATAATTTTATTAGTGTATGTAATTATTTATTATTTTAAACAAATTTTATTTTTGATAAAT
>CATIWR010087263.1:0-13082 GCA_949677035.1 Omphalea diandra | reverse complement strand
AAGTTGGGTGTGAGCTTGAAAAACACCATTGAATTAGTAAAATACCCAATTGAGTGATTGGGGAGTGGATGTAGGGATTGTTTTGCCCGAACCATTATAAAATCTTTGTCTCCTTGCAATTCTTTCTTCTTCCCTTAATCTTTAGTTTAAATTTTAAATCACCAATTCAACCCCCTTCTTGGTGCCTAGGGACAACATGTCCATTGTCACCAACATGAAGAAATTTGGTAGAACTCTCACTATCTATGAGGTAAACACAAAAATCCTTAAAACTCTTCCTCTAGATAAATTTGGTGCTAGAGTTTGCAGCATACAATAGTCCAATCTAGAGATTGGAAAGGTTCCAACCGATGTGTTGATAGGCAAACTCTTAACTCATGAGTTAGCCTTACAAAAAGATGAACAAACGAAGAAGCTAAGAGGCCAAGGAGACAAACCAGAAAAAGAGAGAAAAATCATGGCTCTTAAAGCTTCAATAAAAGAGAAGGAGGTAGAGATCACCTCAAGTGATGAAGAAAGTGACAAGGAAGAAGAGGAGCTAGCAATGCTCTATAGGAGGATAAAGGAGTTGATCAAGAGAAGAAAAGAAAGAAAAGGCTTCAAGAAGACAACTCCTAATCCAAGAGAGAAATCCAATGATGTCACTTGTTATGAATGTTGCAAGCAAGGCCACATCAAGTATGAGTGTCCCAAGTTAAATAAGAAGAAGAGATGGGACAAGGAGAAGAAAAAGAGTTTTTAGCCACTTGGGATGAAAACTCAAGTGAATAAGAGGAAGAAGGAGAGGTTGCCAACATATGTTTCATGGCACAAAAAGATTTTACAAATGATGTAAGTACTTCTTCCCATTCTCATTCTAATTTCGAATTTGATGAGATAGATGAAGAGGTTCTAGAGGCTCTAACCATGAGATGTGACAAGTAAAAACTTATAAGAAAAGGTGTTCAAAATTATGAGATGAATACAAGACTCTTAGTGATCTTGTAAATGAGTTGAGGACTTCTAATGATGAACTCAAAAAATCTGTATAAAAACTTTCCACTTCATCTTCTTCTATGGCTTCATTAAGAAAGGAGAATGATACTTTTAAAGGAGAAGTCATTGAGCTTAGAAGCTCAATCTTTAAGTTTTATAAAGGAAAAGAAGCCTTGGACACATTGATTGTGTCACAAAGACCACCTTTAGTTAGACATGATTTAGGCTTCAATGGAGCCTCCTCATTATCTCATACCATATTTGTTAGATCTTTGAAACCTTAAACATCTAGCATTGAGGTAATTGGGAAGAAAAGTGCTTCCAGCACTAAGCCTCCTAAGCCCAAGAGCAAAAGGAAGACTCTCCTAAGCTCTAGATCGAAAACTCAAAGAGCTAACCATGCCTACATTTACAACAAAAAGCATAGTCATACTTATAAAAAATTTTCTACTCCTACTCATCATACATGTTCATGCATGAATTCACATGACCAAGGTATGAGAAGGCCTTCTACTCATACTAAATTTGTGCAAAGGAGAAAAACTCTTAAGTCTAAACTCCAATGCCATTATTGCATGAGATTTGGACATATTAATATTCATTGCTATATTAGAAAGGTTGACCTCAAATTAGAGGACCCTTCATCTTCTAACCCCCAAGGACTCAAGTATGCTTAGGTACCTAAGAAAAGGTAACTTACTATTGTTGTGTAGGGGAATGTGGCAACCACCAAATCAAACAATTTGCATGTAAATAGTGGATGTTCTAAGCACATGACTGGAAATAGAAAGTTATTCACGACATTGAAAGAAAAAGAAGGTGGAGATGTCACATTTGGTAATAATGCCAAAGGTAAGGTAATTGGCATTAGAACCATTAGTAAGAATGGATGTTCTTTAATTGATAATGTTCTTTTAGTTAGTGGCTTACAACATAATTTGTTAAGTGTAAGTCAATTGTGTGACAAAAGTAATAAAGTCACCTTTGATCCTAGAGAATGTCGGGTCACCACTTTAATGGATGATGAGGTTATTTTCAAGGGTGAAAGGAAAGACAATACCTACTCAATTGACTTAGACAATTTGGCTAACCAATCTTTTAAGTGTCTTATGTCTTTGAGCAATGAAGCTTAGTTGTGGCATAACAGGCTTGGGCATACAAGCATGGATCTTTTTCAAAGCCTATACAAAAGAAAGTTAGTGGAAGGGCTTCCCAAGCTAAACTTCTCCAAAGACAAGACATGTGGTCCATGCTAAATGGGGAAGTAACACCATGTCTCTCACAAAGCCAAAAATGTTGTAAGTTCATCTATACCACTTCAACTTATCCATATGGACTTGAAAGGACCTACTAGAAGTGCCAGCTTAGGTGGAAAGCATTATGCACTAGTCCTTGTAGATGACTACTCTAGGTTCACTTGTGTATCTTTTCTAGTTCATAAGAATGATTCATTTGATGCTTTCAAAAGTTTTGCAAAAAGAGTTCAAAATGAAAAAGGTTACTTCATATCCTCTATTAGAAGTGACCATGCAAAGGAATTTCAAAATCAGTCATTTGAAAATTATTATTTGGAGAATGGAGTTTTTCATAATTTTTCAACTCCTAGAACACCCCAACAAAATAGTGTTGTAGAGAGGAAAAATAGAACATTGGTAGAAATGGTTAAAGCAATGCTCAATGAGTATGCTTTACCAAATTATTTTTAGGTTGAAGCCATTAATACCTCATGTTAAATTGCAAATAGAGTTTTCAAAAGACTCATTCTTAATAAAACATCTTATGAGCTTTAGAATGGTAGAAAACCTAAGATTTCATACCTAAGAGTGTTTGGATGTAAGTGCTATATTTTGAACACCAAGGATAATCTTGGGAAATTTGATTCCAAAACCAATAAAGGAATCTTCTTAGGTTATTCCACCACAAGTAAAGCATATAGAGTCTTTAACAAAAGTACAATGGTAGTTGAAGAATCTATGAATGTTATTTTTAATCAATCTAGTAAACTTGATCTTGGGAAAGATGTTTTTGTTGATGATCTTGTAAGTGATCTTGAAAAGCTAGAATTGGATGTTTCTACAAGGAGAGTTGATAGAGAAAAAGAAGAAGGTAATTCATCAAGAGTAGATGAAGACCAACATCAACCTCAATAAGAAAAATGAGCCAAGGTAAGATCTACCCAATGATTGGAGATTCTCCAAGTATCAACCCAAGGACTTAATCATTGGTGATACTTCTAAGGGTGCAAGTACTAGATCTCAACTTTTAGATAATAATCTTGCATTAGTTTCTCAACTTAAGCCAAAGTCAATTGATGAGACTCTTGATGATGAGAGTTGGGTACTTGCTATGCAAGAAGAAATCAATCAATTTGAGAGAAACAAGTATGAGAACTTGTCCCTAGGCCTAAAGAACACCCAATTATAGGTTGTTAGCGGGTGTTTAGGAACAAGTTAGATGAGCAAGGTTTCATCATAAGAAATAAAGCTAGATTGGTTGCCAAAGGGTACAACCAAGAGGAAGGAATTGATTATGATGAGACATTTGCCTCCGCTGCAATATTAGAGGCCATTAGGATTTTCTTAGCATTTGCATGTCATATGAATTTCAAACTTTTTCAAATGGATGTGAAAAGTACATTTTTAAATGGTATTATAGAGGAGGAAGTCTATGTTAAATAACCTCCTAGTTTTGAGTCACATTGTTTTCCAAATCATGTTTTTAAATTAAACGAAGCCTTATATGATTTGAAACAAACTTGAAGGGCTTGGTATGAAATGTTTAGTTCATTTCTCTCGAAAAATGATTTTGAGAAAGGAAAGGTAGACACCACACTTTTTGTCAAAAAACACAAGCATGATACATTAATTGTTCAAATCTATGTTGATGATATTATCTTTGGTGCTACTAATGAATCTCTTTGTGAGGATTTTGCTGAATGACTAGTGAATTTGAAATGAGCATGATAGGAGAGCTCAAGTTTTTTCTCAGTCTACAAATCAAGCAATCGAAAGGAAGGGATCTTCATCAACCAAGCCAATTATACAAAGGAAATGCTAAAGAAATTTGAAATGGATGGTTGCAAAGTAGCTAAAACTCCAATGAGTAATACCATCAAGTTAGATAAGGATGAATAGGGTAAAGTGGTAAATGAAAAGAGATATCGAGGTATGATTAGATCTCTACTTTATCTTACTGCTTTTGGGTCGGATATCATGTCTAATGTTTGCATGTGTTATAGGTTCCAATCCTCTCCTAGAGAGTCTCATTTGAATGTTGTTAAAAGGATCTTTAAGTATTTGTATGGCACAATACACTTAGGGTTATGGTATCTTAGGGATTCTTCATTTAGTCTCATAGGGTATTCGGATGTGGATTATGCGGGTAGCTTGTTAGATAGAAAAAGCACTTTCAAGATTTGCCAATTCATAGGTGAATGCCTAGTTTCGTAGTTTAAAAAAAAGCAAGTGTCGTTGCCTTATCTATCTCGAAAGCCGAATATGCAGCTGCGGGTTGTTATTGCACCTAAGTTCTTTGGATGAAACAACAATTGAAGGATTTTGGCAAAGTAGTTAATCACATTCCCATTAAATGTGATAACACAAATGCTATTAATCTCTCTAAGAATCTCATCCAACACTCTAGGAGCAAGCATATAAACATTAGACATCATTTTCTTAAAGATCATGTGCAAAAGGGTGATGTTGTGTTAGAATTCATTGACACAAATCATCAACTTATAGATATTTTCACTAAACCTATAAATGAAGAAAGGATGAACTTCATTAAGAGAGAATTGGGAATGTTTACTGGAAGCTCCCTAAAGTGAAAATTTTGATCTTATGATTGATTATTATGTGTGTTATGCATGAGTGATGATTGTATGAACAGTTTTATTATTTATTTATAGTAGATCACATGTTTTCAAAATTTTTTCATTCTTATCCTTATTGACTCATAATTCATGGTCGCTATTCATTATTCACGGTCGAGAATTACAAGTCAATTTCACCTGGCTGTCAAATGTCAATTCGCGGTCACGAAATTTTCACTCCATCGCGAATTTTGGTCAGTTTTTAAAAAATATGACGATTGACGCTCCTTTTCCCGAGGAAAATTTGTCCGTTACTCACATTTTTCAGAATTCGTGGTCACGACTCATGAATTCGTGGACGCAAATTAGAGTAACCGCTTAGGCAATTAAGTGATTTGATTGCCAACTATTTTCTCTCTTCATTTAATTTATTTCTAGCCATTTATGACAGTTTTCACACCCCTTCAAGCCTATAAATACCCCTTTCAACAGTGTTTTCATAACTTCACTACCAAACACTCTTTCTCTCTCTAAAAATCTCTCAAGCCCTTCTCTCTTGTTATGACTCCCAAGAAATTATCCAAGGCTAACAAGGGCACGACAATGGCTCAACCCTCTGTACCTCTTGCCCTCCATCTCATGAAGGGAATAACCAAGGAGGAAAAAGAAAGATTCAAGGCGAACTCCTCCAAAGTGATTCTCCCAAACAAGATTCCATCAAAATTCATGCTGGAGACATTAGGCATCAAAGCTAAAATTCACGCCTTTCTCTCCAATTTGGGCTGGAATGAGTTCATCTTCCGAGATGAACCCAAATACGAGGAGGTTGTACTAGAGTTTATGTGCAACTAAGTCAAAAATCCGATTCGAGAGTCAGCCAATATGGGTTTGTGTTCTGGGCCTTTGGCAACCCATATTCATTACCTTCAACCAATTATCTTCCCTTTTCAACTTATAAGTCGAAGAACACATTCCCTTCATCATCTCCGCACTTGACGTTATCTACTCTAAATTTTGGTCGGAGATTTCTATTGAAACTAAACTTGACCTCTGCTCTTCACTATCTAAACACATCAAATCCTTACCCCTGTGGATCCTTTATCGCATCATCACCTTCTCCGTCAATGCAAGAGGTGATGATAATGAGGAGGTTTCTCAAAAAGACTTGGCATTCTTATTTTGCCTTGTCAAAAACCAACCCATCCAAAACGGTCGTTACCTTGTGGATCAATTGATCCACATGAGTACGAAACCCAAAAGCCAATTTCTCTTGCCCTCCCACATAACAACCATCTACCATTTTGTTGGAGCACTTGATGAGGATAAAGAGAAATTCCTCACCAAGAAGTTCCTTCCCTCTCAAAACTTCCTAGACCTAACCTATCTCATAAATGCCAAGGTAATACATTCGAACACATACATTTATACCCTTGGTGCAATATGAGCGAAGAAGATGGAAACCTCCCAATCTTCCAAGAGAAAGAGGCTTTAAATTGAAGAAGGCAACGTACAAGTCCCTCCTTCTCAACCAAAAGCCAAGACAAAGTTGCCTCTTGCCACCATTGATCGTAAGTTGGACAAGTTAATGAGGATGATGAAGAAAAGGTTTCTCTTCTTTTCACATCTTCACAGTGATATGGTGGATCTCCAAGAGAAACTAGGAGTTCCTCATTGCCATCTTCCAGACTTCACCAAATTTAAAGATATGCAAGATGAAGATGGCAACGAAGACGACGTTAAGGATGGGGACGAAGCTGAGGGAGCAATACAAGCACAAGAGACACCATCTTTCGGAGATGATTCTCCACTACTCTAGATTAGGAATCTTTTGTATTTGTTTTTCCTTTTCTTTAAGTTTTCTTTTACAAAGTTTGTGATCCCACAGTTATGAATATATAAAACTTGTTTCTTTGCAAACATTGCTATCTTATATGATTGATGTTATTCCCTTATCCATTGTATTATGTTTGCTCCTTATGAATACTTATGCATGGATCTCTTTTTCCCTTATGTACCCTCTTTTTGATCTTGCCAAAGGGGGAGAGATTGTGAAAATCTAAAATTAAGATGGAGAAAATAATAACTTGAAAAACTATAGCATAAGTTGAGGGGAAGCAATATACTTATTATTTTTATAAAATTCACCTTTGATTGAATGAATGATATACTTAGCAAA
The DNA here is from genome assembly GCA_949677035.1 of Omphalea diandra. Classification (NCBI taxonomy): domain Eukaryota; kingdom Viridiplantae; phylum Streptophyta; class Magnoliopsida; order Malpighiales; family Euphorbiaceae; genus Omphalea; species Omphalea diandra. Next base: position 6,120 of record CATIWR010087263.1, on the reverse strand, counting down.
TTTTGTCATAAGCATTCATTGAATCATATTACAATCTAACTTCACTTTCCTACATCATTTTCACTTTAGGATCAATCTAAGTTGTCAAAATAAAAAAAGGGGAAATTGTTGGACTAGGGTAGTTAACCATAAGTCTTGGACCTCTTTTGATCTTAACAAAGGGAATTGATCAATTCTAATGTTTCAATTTAGTGTTGTTTTGCAGTTTTTTTTTTGTTAGTCTTTAAGTTGGAAGTTGGATAGAGTTTTTAGTCTTCAAAGAATGTAAAGTGACTTTTAAATCGTGACCGCAATCTAAGATTCGCGACCGCGATCCATGAGAAGACTTGCTAGAAATCAGATAGACGAAAGCCATTCTCGACCGCGACTCATCCAAAAGAAGGACTCCAAAAGTGACAAACGAATTCATGGTGTGTGTTACGTCTTAATCGCGACCGCAAATTTCGAAGTAACTCAAGATGAAATCAAGTCCACAGCCACAGCTTGACAAGTGTCCCAGGTAACCATCGAAAGTCAAAAATCACAATGGGAACTTGTTGGTAGTGATTGTGAACCCAAAAGAAGAAGATAAACACTTTTGGCAGATGAATTTGCATCCTCAGTCGCGTCTTGCATAAGAGAAATCGCGACTGCTACTTTTGAGAGCAGGTGAAAGGCAACGACTATATTTTCCTGGTGAACTAATTAAAAGCTGCCACGTGGACTAGCCGTTAGGCACAAACGGGGTTTTCCTTATGGAATTTGGATTTCGCGATTGCTAACAAGTAGTAGCGACTGCGAATTAAGACTATCAAGCATTTAATGCGAAAATCTATCTAACACATTTTGATGATTTTGTACCAATTTTATTGCAATGTCTCTTTGGTGGGTAAAGGCTATAAATACCTCACCAAACATATGTAAATGCAAAAGAATTGATAACTTTGTAACCAAACTCTTACAATTTTGCTACTTACTTTTTTCTATTTTTTAAGTCATTGTTGGGTGTGAGCTTGTATAGTGTGAGCTTCTCAAAACACTAAGAGAGATTGTTGTGTGAACCTTTTAAAACACAAGTGTAAAGGTTGTTGTGTAAGTCTCAAAACACAAGAATATAGGTTGTTGTGTGAGCCTTCAAAACATAAGTGTAAAAGTTTGGTGTAAGCTTGAAAACACGTTTGAAAGATAGTGGAACACCCAATTTCTAAAAATTGGGGAGTAGATGTAGGGTTGTTTATACTTGAACCACTATAAATTATGTGTTTTTTTCCTACTCATTTCTCTTCTCTCTTCCCAATTTTAATTTTTATACATCAATTCAACTCCTCCTTCTTGGTGCCTAAGACTAACATTATAAAAATTGTCTTAATACTTTTTTCAATTAAATTTCATAAAATTTAAAGAAAATTACTAATTTGTTTTTTGCTTAATCCACAAAAATAATCTATTAGATTTTCACCTTTTTTCCTATAAATCAATACAAAATAATTTATCATAAATTCAAATATATATAATATTTTTCTTTTAGACTGAATTTAAATAAATTATACTCACTAATGCATATCTTTTCTAATTTTATATTATTGTAATCACTTAATTGAAGTTTTATACTACAAATTATTTGCAAATCTTCACAATAAAATTATAGTTAATTTTTAGTTTTTAGCATAATAGAAAATAAAAAATTTATTACATAATTTAAATATTTACCTTAATAGTCTCCAACTCTTTTAGAATAATATAACATAACATCAATAATAAATAGATGATAACAATACTAGCAATAGAAGAAGAAAAACTCAAAGAAGGAACAATAAGAAATGCAGAGGAAAAAGAAGAAGATGGAGAAGAAGAAGAAAATGAAAATGAGAAAGAAAGCAATATGTATAAACAACATGGTTTGAACGAAGATCGTTGAGTTTATATCCATCCACCAGCCGGTTGAAATAACAAAAGGCTGGTGTGGGGGACGGTGTGGCTGTTCATTGGAACTGCCACGCGCAACACAAGCTGCAATTGCGGCTTGCAAACAACCTTTTTTTTTTTTTGTTTTTATCTTGGTCCGCTTGTTTGTGCAGAGGAACTCCTTTTTTCTTTTGTTGTCCTAATTTGTAAGTAGTGGACCAGGAAAAAGATAAAATTCCAGCCTAGTCTGCTACTTTTAGTACGAGACCAATAAAAACTACCCTAAATATTTTTCACTCTAATCCATTTCACCCTTTTTTTAGTGAGTTAGGTCCTCATTTGCTGGTTAAAAACTACTTAGAGATTCCTGTTGTGATTCTTCGCAAATTGTATGGTTGGCATCTTTGAGCGGACAATGCGTATGGGTATCAGCAGGTGAGAAAGTCATTGTGCAGGGGTTGGTGTTTCAGTCTCTGGTGGTGGTCTTCTCAGGTTAGTGTGTTTGTGAAATTGAAAGCTCATGAGGGCGAGTGAGCACCATGCCAAGTGTTGGGCAATGGTCAACACATATAGAGGAAGGTTCTGTTTGGCTTTTCGGATCTATGGTTTCTTACACGTGTACGAGCTTAAGACCCGTCATCGCCACACTAGTAGGCTGTTTGGGAAAATAGAAGGCAAGGTAAAACTTTTTAAAGTATGGTAAAATAAATTTGATAAGAAAAGTTAATAATTTAATTTTGTTTTGTTTCTAAAAGAAGATAAGATAAAAATATGATTTATAATCTATTTTATTTGATTGGAATGTAAATTTAATGAAGTTTTATATTATAATTACTGAAATACTTTCTAAATATAAAGATTTTAAAATGATTAAATAAGAATTATAAAAATAAAATAAAGATAAAAAAATAAAAAGTTAAAAGTAAATAAAATAAAATAAAAAAGACCAACCAATTAAAAGTAAATAAAATAAAATAAAAAAGACCAACAGAGAAAATGGAGGTTTTGAAAGTTTTCAAACTTTTAAAAATTTTACCTATCATGAAGATTAACTTCTAAACAGGATGTGAGAATTCTTTTTTATTTTAAAACACCTGTCTACCCTTCAAGAACCATAATCCAAAAAAGGTATAAGATTTGTTTCATACTCATAGCTCCTAGGCCCGTTATATACCACTTCCCATTGTATTGCACTCTTTTCCTACCCATCTTCTGCTCTGTGCATTGTTAGATTTCTACGCACCTCTTTTGCCTATTGCTCATGATAAAACTGGCACTTGGGACTCCTGCAATGGCTAGGCATGTAACCATTCACCATATGGAAGGGACTTTTCATCAATCGCTCCATATATTGCACTGCACTATGGCTATGGCATCCACACTCGTAGGAAAACGAAAGCAATCTCTCATATTTGAAGAATACCCAGATTGAGGAAATTCCATCCATTAAGATATTTAAGCCCCATTTCAGAGGTTTTTGAAGGTCCAGCATCACTCTCACCTGTATAAAATGCCCCGAGCCATCCAATTAAACTCATCAATTTCAAGGAGCGCACCCAGCTTCTTACTAAGGGCATGTATCGCAGTTTTGCAATGTCGTGTCGTCGGTAAATCAAAGATTCATATCCAAATTCATCTAAGATGGTTGGGTATTGTCTTCCAACTCCTTCAAGACTAGAATGTTCTCCTCAAAGTATCATGGAGTCATGGACAAGATTTTTTCCTTATCAGGCTAATGATTTGATTAGAAAGAGAGAATATTTTTCTCAATCTCTCTTGCCTTCATTCCCTTCTATAGTAACCATAATTTCTTTATTGTTTCCACTAAACCATAGGCATTAAAACTTGAATTTTAAGGACAAGAACAAGATGTTCGGAGAGAGGAAATGAAACCGTAAATCAAAAAATAAGAAAAGTATTCTTTGAAGAGGCATCAACTAGATAAATATTACTAGAAGTTAATATTTGAGAAAATATAACGTTGAATTAAATTATAAATTTTCTTTTAAATAATAAACCATATATTTTTAAGGATAAATAATCTTTTTAAGACTGTTTTTTCTGAAGCATCATCTTTTTAAAAAATCAGAAATAGGCATTCTATAAAATCAGACAAAAGTTACATCATTTAAAACAGACTGGCAAATATGATGATGGAGTATTCATCTAGAGACAGAGCCCAATGAGCCAATTGATGGTGGTCAACTTTATTCCCTGTTCTATACCAATAGAAGAAGATAATAGATATAAAATCACTTGCCATTTGAAGAATATCTTGCATAAGCAAACTAGATGGGGTGCATACCAGCATTAATGCATGGAATCTCATCAGAACTCCAATAAGCAAACTAGATGGGCCACATCCAGAATCATAAATTTGCAGTTAATTAAACTAATCTTAGACTCAATCCTCATGGATGGTGTCATTATAATAACAAATTCTACATAAATTTAATATTTGATTCGATTGATTAATTAAAAATTAAAGTATAAATATATGATGAAATTTAATTATTATTTTATAAAATTATTGTTAAATAAACATAATAATAAAAATAAAATTACAATTTAATTAGTATAATATATTTAATAATAAAACAGTTTCTTACGATAAAATAAAAAATTCACAGTTTTATTTTTTTATTGGTCATTTTGTATCTTTTTAGTTGTTTATTTTTTCTTGTATAATAAAGTAAATATTTATTGTTATGAAGATGAAGAATATGCTATATTGCTAAACCTTTAAATTATTTTTCTATAAAGAATTTCTTATATTATTAAGTTTTCTATATTTTCTTCAAATTATTTGAAGAAACTAAATGTTTAATTATTAGTTTACTTGTCACATAGAAAAATGAAAATATATTATAAAACCACTTATTAAAAATATTATGTTATTAATATAATTACTTGATAAATAGCAAACACTCATTAATTAAATAGTAAAATGGTTAAAATTAATATATAAATAACAATTAAAGTTTAATTATTACTTTGTAATATATTATTTTTGTAAATTATTGTTAAGTAAAAATAAAAATAAAGTTATTACACATTTTGTAAAGTTGAAAGCATTCTAGCTTGTTAATGTTTGACTTTTACAACCTAATGGATATGTTTAAGTTTAACTCTATAATGTAAAGGCTATAATAAAGTTAGTTTATATCAAGTGCTTCATTATAGATTGAATATGGATTCATAATATGCTATACAATATTAGCGTACTAATATTATAATATAATCCATAGGAACAAAAGTCTCATGATTCATTTGAATTCATGCTTAGTTATTAACAATATATGATATTATTAGATATCCACTAAGTAACCACCATGAATATCTTAAGGCATTCTTACTAGAGCCTTGCCCTAGTAAGATCACTTTTCGTGCCTGATGTAATGGATGCATACTAAATAGGCTTTAGTTCAAGTAGGAGATTATTAATATATGCCTTAAAGTCAAGGAGCTAATTAGGGATATGTTAGACACAATTACAAGTCAAAATAATACTTTAGGCTATTCATCTTATACTTTCTCATAGTCTTATGAATTAAGTTGCATAATATATCATAATATAGTAATGCTTTGAGATGATATCCATGGAATTCATATACCTATAACTATGAGATATGTACTGCATCAAAGTGCCATTCCTAAATCATTCCCAATTGACAATCTATCAAGATTGATAGCATTGAAAGATTGGTGCATGCAATATTCTTTATTCAAGCATCAAGTAAACTAATTATCTTATAGGTAGAGTGTACAAGATACTTAAAACAAATATATTGGTACTTCTTAGAATAAGTTCACTAAACAACTAACTTGAGAATTTCATATGGAACATTACTTATGTGTATATGGAAATCTTATATGAGAATGATCCTTTAACTTATTAAGATCATCATAATATCTTGCATGGAATTACTATGCTTTGATTTTATAACTTTTATTTCCTAGTTAGGGCCACTAAATAGTTATAATTTGGATATAACATGAACTTGATAGAGGTAATGAGTAATCAAGAGAGGATTGATTGGCCTAAGATAATTATGGACATCCACTTGTTATTAACTAATAGTGACACTTAAAACCTTGTAAAAAGTGTGATTGGTGAATAAAAAATTATTTCTATTGCATCATTAAATTCAATGATTAATAAGAACTAACAAAACAAAACTATATAAAGGATATATATATATATATATATATATATATATATATATATATATATAT
>CATIWR010087260.1:0-13878 GCA_949677035.1 Omphalea diandra | reverse complement strand
ACACTTGAAAGATTGGTTAGCCAAATTGTCTAAGTCAATTGAGTAGGTATTGTCTTTCCTTTCACCCTTGAAAATAACCTTATCATCCACCAAAGTGGTGACTCGGCATTCCCTAGGATCAAAGGTGACCTTATTACCTTTGTCACACAATTGACTTACACTTAACAAATTATGTTATAAGCCACTAACTAATAAGACTATCAATTAATGAACAACCATCCTTACCTATGGTACCAATGCCAATTACCTTACCCTTGGCATTGTTACCAAATGTGACATCTCTACCTTCTTTCTCCTTAAGTGATGTGAATAGTCTTCTATTTTCGGTCATATGCTTTGAGCAACCACTATCCACATGCCAATTACTTGTTTTGGTGGTAGTCACATTTCCCTACAAAATAAGAGTCAATCACCTTCTCTTTGGTACCCAAGCATACTTGGGTCCTAGGGGGTTAGTGCTTGAAGGGTCCTCTAACTTGAGGTGAGCCTTCCTAATAAAGCAATGTATGTTGATATGCCTATATTCATGTAATAGTGGCATTAGAAATTAGACTTATTAGTCTTCCTCCTATGCATGAATTTAATATGAGTAGGAGGCATTCTCATACCATGGTCATATGAATGCATGCATGGACACGTATGATGAGTAGGGGTAGAGGATTTTCTATGAGGATGATTATGGTTTTTTGTTATACATATAAGCATGATTGGCTCTTTAAGTCTTAGCTCTAAAGCCTTGGGGAGCCTTCCTTTTACCCTTAGGCTTAGGAGGCTTAGTGCTAGGAGCACTCTTCTTCCCAATTACCTCAATGCTTGAGGTTTAAGGTTGTGAAGCTCTAATAAATGTAGTTATAGAAGATGATAAAGCTCTATTAAAACCTAGACCATGCCTAATTAAAGGTGGTCTTTGTGACACAATAAGAGTGTCTAAAGCCTCTTTTCCTTTATTGAATTTGGAGAGTGAGCTTTTAAGCTCAATGACTTCTTCTTTAAGAGAGTCATTCTCCTTTCTAAGTGAGGCTAAGGAACAAGATGATGCAGATAATTTTTCAATAGATTTCTTGAGTTCTTCATTAGAAGTCCTCAATTCATTTACAAGCTCATTTAGAGGCTTGTACTCATCTTCTAGTTTGGAGCACTACTTCCTATAGGTTTTAACTTGTGACTTATACTTGTCACACCTCATTGTTAGAGCTTTTACAAGCTCTTCATCTTTATCATCTGCCTCATAATCAGAATTGGAGTGGGAATATGTACTTACCTCGTGTAAAGAATCCCCTAGTGCCATAAAGCATATGTTGGCCTCCTCTTGTTCTTCCTTATCTTCACTTAAGTGATCATCCCAAGTGGCAGAGAAGCTCTTCTTCTTTTCTTTGTCCCATCTCTTCTTCTTCTTTATCTTTAGACATTCATGCTTCATGTGCCCTTGTTTGCCACATTCATAGCATGTGATATCATTTGTTCTTTCTTTTGGACTTTGGGCAAATTTCTTGAAGACTCTTCTCTCTTTTCTTCTCCTTATCAACTCCTTAGTTCTCCTTGAGAGCATGGCTAGCTCTTCTCCTTCTTTATTAATATCCTCTTCACTTAAGGAGATGTCTACTTCTTTCTCTCTTATTGAAGCTTTAAGACCCATGGTTCTCTTTTTTGGTTTTCACCTTAGCCCCTTAGCTTCTTCATTTGCTCATCTTTTTGAATAGCTAACTCATGAGTCAAGAGCTTGCTAATGAGCACATTGGTTGGGACCTTTCCAATCTCCAGAATGGACTCTTGAATATTGTACACCCTATCCCTAAATTTGTCAAGTGGGAAGAGTTTTAAGGATTTTGGTGTTTACCTCATAATTTGTGAGTGCTCTTCCAAACTTCATCATATTGGTGATAATGGACAAGAGTTGGTTGGTCATTTTTGTGATGTTCTCATTGTCCTTCATCATGTAGAGTTCCCATTCGATGACATACATCTCCAAACAGCTTGACTTTACTAGAGTTGTGCCTTCATTATAATTCTCTAGAGTCTTCCATATGACATGTACGGTTTGACAATGTTGCACTCTCTCAATCTCTTCTTTAGAAAGTGAGCTTAGGAGAATGGTCATTGTCATATTGTTCTTGCCATTTGACTTTCGGTAAGCTTCAACCCATTCATCTCTTGGGATTAATTCTTCATTACCATCCACAACTCTGGTAGGAGGCTTCCATTCCTTGATTACCACATCCCAAAGGTCCACCACATCTATGTCAAGATAGATCTTCATCCTATACGTCTAATGATCATAGTTGGTTCCATCAAAATATGGCCTTAGGTGTGAGTAGATTGCTTCTTATGCCATGATCTTGTTTCACCCAATGAAGGTTTGATTTGTAAAAACCTTACTCTGATACCACTTGTTATCCCTTGGCACCAAGAAGGGGGGTTGAATTGGTGTATAAAAATTTCAAAGACAAAGAAGAGGGGAAGAACAATGAGTAGAATGAAGACTACGATTTATAGTGGTTTGGGTATAATCGACCCTATGTCCACTCCCTAATTTACCAATTGGGTATTTCACTATCTTAAGGTGTTTTCAAGCTCACACCCAACTTGTACAACTTTTGTTTTGATGGCTCACACACAACCTTATAATAATATGTTTTTAGGCTATCACACAACCTTACAACAATGTGTTTTTAGGCTAACACACAACCTCACTCAAGTGTTTCACTAGACTTACACTTAAACCTTTCTTGAAGTGTTTTTACAGGCTAACACTACAACCATACGACTTGGTGTTTAATGCTCACATCTTACACTTACAATTTCATAAAGAAAATTGAAGAAAATGAGTAGCAAAGATTGAGAGCTTTAATGACTTGTAATAAATTTCTTAGCAACCTTATTCATGGTTGTTTGGTGGAGTATTTATACCCAAGCTTCACCAAAGAGACATTGCAAAACATAGCTCACCAAATATTTGAGACATGTTTGACAGATTTTGCATTAAATGCTTGGCAGTCTCAATTTGCGGTCGCTACTACTCATTAGCGGTCGCGAAATCCAAATTTCTTAAGGAAAATCTCATTTGTGTCTAACAGCTAGTCCACATGATAGCTTCAGATTAGTTCACTAGGAAAATATAGTCATTGCCCTTTTACCTACTTTTAGAAGGCGCAGTCGTGAGGTTTCTTATACAGGACGTGATAAAGGACGCGAATTCATCTGTCAAAAATGGTTATATTCTTCTTCACGATTCGCGGTCGCTACCAATAAGATGCCTTCATGAAATTTGACTTTCAACGGTGTGCTGGAACATAAGCCATGCTGTGGCTGTGGACTTTCTTCCTTTTTGAGTCGCTTCAAAATTTGCGATCGTGACTAAGGCATGACACACACTGTGATTTCATCTGTCACTTTGGACTCTTTCATTTAAATGAATCATGGTCGAGAATAGCTCTGCGAGTTCGCCTGTCTATTTTCTAGCAATGCTTCTTTACATATCACGGTTACGATTTAGAAGTCACTTTTTATGCTTGAAGAATTTTTGAGCTACATCTAACTTCCAATTTAGATAAAACTTAAAGGCTGCAAAACAATACTTATTTAAAACATTAGACATGATCAATCTCCTTTGTCAAGATCAAAAGAGGTCCAAAACTTAAGGTTAACTGCCCTAGTCCAACAAATATCATCTTCTAGTAACCCTTTAGTAAGTATTACATTTGATTCTTTTAGTAGACCTCTGGTAAGTACTAAGCTTCTTGATAGCCCTTTAAAAAGTATGAAGATTGAATACTATCTTCTAGCAACCTTATAGCAAGTATTGGAGTCAGTCTTCTTATCAACCCTCAAGCAGGTACGAAGCTTTTCGGTAGCTCTCTAGTAAGTACTAAGGTTAAATATCTTCTTCCAAGCATAGTCTTCTACTTTAGCATTCTTATTTCTACCATCTGGCACTTCTCTTAGTTTTCTCTTTGTTTTTCCTTCTAGCATCTTATTCTTTTCATTCTACCCTCAGGCATCACTCTTGGTTCTGTTCATCTTACCCTCCAATAATTCTTTTGGTACATTAGTTTTGTTCTTTTTGGTTTCTCACTTTCTTTGCTTTTTCTCTCTTTTCTTTGAATCTCTCTTTAGTTTTGCCTACTTGGTTTAACTCTTTGTTTTCTTCTTAAATTCCTATTCATATAGGTTTGGAAAATATTGCTATGATGATAAATAATCAATCAAAATTAATAAGCTACTCATATGCTTTAAGGATACTAAAAGGGTATATGATCATCAAGCTTGATGGTGCTTTACATGTTTCACTTTCTTTAGAAGTCATTAGGGTTTTGGTCTAACATGAGCTTATTCTTTGAGCTACTTATAGGTTCTCCTAATGTTCATGTTTTGACACTACTTCTTACACAATATTGGCATGCCTTTTTCGTTAAATCTTATCTTTTTTTATGTTTTCTTCTTTCTCATCATTTCATTTCATCCCTTCCTACTCCATCTTTTCTTTTGGTTTCATCTTTAGTGGGGGTTGACTCACTTTGCTCTCATTTTATCCTTCTTCATGGCCTTGTAGGACTAGGAGTGTACCTTCTCTATTATTGATTTTATTCTCTTTCTACTCATGTATGGAAAATAATGTAATAATGATAAGGGATCATAATAAAGTAAACAAGTAATTCTAGTGATTTAAAGATGATAAAAGGATATGGGAAAGGATATCATGTCTAAAGTTATTCCCTTTAGCCTTATTTCTAAGTCACTAGGGCTCCTACTTGGCTATCCGATTGGTCTCCTTAGTTGTTAGACTTGGTGTAAGTTCCCATTTCTCCTTGCTTGGCATGTCTCCTCTATGAACCCTTTGTGTTCATTCTTTCTTATTTTGGCTTCCTTCCTAGTTGAATTACTTGTAATTCATCCATGTATGGTTTGGATCTTCACCATTCTTATGGCTATTTTGTTTCATCTTACTTCCTTTGTAATGTGAGCTTCAATCATTGTTCATCACAGTGCTTGAACTTCCTTTTTTTTTTTTTTTCAAAAACCTTATCATTAGAGCTTCATCCATTCCTTTTAAGGCTTCCTAGCCATCCCCTCAATGGTCATGCAAAGTTTCAGCAGTCAACGTCATTAATAAATCTCTTGTGGCTATGGATATGACCTTCAACTCTTTTAGCACCAATGCCCTAAGATTCTTTCTTACCATCCTTTTATATAGCCATTATTTCTTATTGGTTGATCAACATTTCTTGAGATCGATAATCATTTAATGCTTCTTTTACTTCATTGGCTTATTTAAGCTAACTTAAAAAGCAAAATTCATCTCAGGCACTAAAGGGTGTGACCATAATAGAGAATTATATGTGTCTACTTATTGAAGTTCTCACTGCACGATCTTTGATAAAGTTGTTCTATCTTTCTTGAGTATGATTTGTCTCCCTATTTGGCCATATCAAGTAGTTGGCAAATTCTATAATTGATTGGTTTCCTCTCTCTTTAAGGCATTTGCAGTCGAGTCATGAGATGCATCAGGTTGAGATTTATAGTTCTAAAATGCATTGGGCTAAAGCCAGAAGTCCTTCTATTAGTGTGGATTATTGTTCATTTTTATCTAGAGCTTATCCATGTGGGGCCTTTTATTTTCCTTGCTAGCATATCCCTCCTCAAAAAGCTTCATATGTGACATATTTGTCCTCATATATGCTTTGTCATCTTGTTTCGTCTCTACCTTTTTATTGTTGTAGACCATTTTCCTCATTTTTTCTTTTGCTGGTCTTGAGTCCTTCCTTGCTACTTTTTTCTTATTATTCTAGGATAAAATCTCAATCATATTTTTCTCATTCTAACTTTATTATGTCACAATCTTGGAAAATAATGCAATAGTAAAAGAACGATCATAACAAATATGAAATACCAAAAGCCAAACATTGAGGATACTAAAAAGATATAATGGTCCATTAAAGCTTTGTTAATTCATCTACCATCAAGGCTCCTTAGTTGCCTTCAGTCATGTAAAAGTCTCAACAATATTGTCACTAGTGAATCCTTTATGATCCCTATGGTCTAATCCTTTGGACCTTATTATCTTCAAGGCAGTCATCTTTATCCATTTTGCCCATTTTCCTTTTTCCATATTTATTTTTCTTTACTCCATTCTAAGCTTTAATTTATGCATTCATCTTCTTATCTTGATTTTTATTTCCTAGGAGAAAGAAGGAATATGAACATAATAAGCTAGTGGTATATTGAAGTCCCAAGCATAGCGTAAGAGCATATAACAGTTAGATTCATCAACACCCTATTTATTATCTAGCTTGAATATGATGCAATGACTATGATAACATGTTAGGAGTGGTGGATGGACACTACTTACACATTCCATCTTCTTACAGGTGAGGTTACCACCAATTTGATAACCCAATATCATTTTCTATAACCACCAACTTACTTATTCAAGGGACCCTATCCCATTTGGCTGGCCTTTATACACTCTTATTATATGTCTTAGAGAAAGAGTACATTATTTGGTTGCCCAAGTTCATACTTTCACTAAAATCTCTAACCACATTTTCTTATTAGGCCTCATATGGGATAGTAGACAGCAATCAAAGAGGTTGAGATTGATCAATTAACTTAATTTTTTTCTACTCAACACCATGTGGTCCTTCAATGCTTGAAACATTATACATATGCTCCTCTAGCCTCCTTTGAGGAACTTGGCTACTATAGTTTTAATTTAATTGGGCTAGTGTTACCTTTCTTATACTACTATATGGATCTAATTGTGTATGGAGTAACAGTTATTAGTGACTGCTTAGGGATCATAGTGACATGATTCTGCCCCTATTCTCATCAGCCTATTTGTATTGTCTCCTTTCTTACTCTCCTCCCTCTTTCTTCTTAATATGGGCATGTGAACATAACTTCCTATTTGGCCTAACCATTGTAGCCCCTAATATTATTTGTACTTTTATTCTTTGTACTTGAGGTAGACACTCAATGGAGCTAAAACTTATAATTTGCATTTTCACTTAATAATATTAGAGATCTTGGCTCTTAATGTGGTAAAGGGCCAGAAAAGAGACAAAACATGAATTAGTTCAATAAAGATGATTCATATGCACATACCTAGGTTTGCTTGATCATTTACTTCCTTTATGGGCAGAGATTATGCTCTAAGGTGATTCTAACGTATGTCTTGACTACAAGTTTGCTTCTAAAGAGCATTAAGACTTAAAATCGCTTTTGGTTAGAACATCTCAAAGTGGAAAGAAGGGGCAGCTAGCCATGTATTGATGATTTATTTATTAAGATAAATGCACCGAGTTAGAAGTCTAGGAGAATTTAAGCATACTGCTATTTTGGTCGATGCTCTTACTGCTAATTTTCTAAGAGATTATATCAAGGCATATATCAAAGGTTCATGGCATAATAGCTTCTAAGCTTTCCCATATACTATCAAGCTAGAGTAAGGTGTTCTTGCGGTCAGTCCTTCCTAATGTTTACTTATAGTTGATTATTAATGGAATAATGATTATTAACATGAAAGCACATGATTACAAAGCCATAATAGATAAGTCTTTCAGCATCCAAGCTATAAGTAGGCATAACTTCAAAGTCTTATCTTTTTTTTTTATTATTGAACTTTTTATAGAGGTCATTCTTTAGGACATCACAGACATCCTCATTACTCATTGCCATACTAATGGTCTATTCGATCAAACTGTGCAGCTCATTCTAACATTAGTACCACCCGTCTAGTGTCCTTTACTTTGAGACTACCACACATATAAGCTCTTTCTTGATTGTTAAGTACTACCCCTTACCTCCACATGGTTGCGCTTAGATGACTTCCTATATTCTATGCATAGTTTCCTCAAAGCATAATCGAGCAACTAGAATACAACCTTGATGCCACAAAAGCCACTCTTTTAGATGTTCTCGTAAGGCCTATGATACCTTTGTGAATACCTTTCTTCTATGTACTTATCCTGAAATTTGCTCCTCACGACCTTTCTTATAGTGGTAAAGAAGGAGCTTGTTCTCGGAGCTGCATAAACCATTTATATAGGAAGTTATAGAGTCTCATGAGTTCAAGAGTTTAGCATTAAGAAAGATGAAAGACATATCTGAGTGTCACCAAGACTAGTTGCTTCTTTATTATAACTTCTACTTATCCAGGATGCTTATAACGACTTATGTTTAACTCTTATTAAGGGCATCTCCTTTTAATTTCTTCTTTCCTGAATGATAGTGATAGATCTTGTTATAATTGTTGATCTTATTTTTCACATTTGGTGCCCTTATTAAAAAATTATTAGCCATTCATGGTAGCATCCTAAAAAAGGAATAAAATAGACTGCGTTAGTTTTATTATAATAAGACTTTCTTATATACTTTTCTCGATAGGTGAGAATTTAGATACATTAATCTATGAAGGTTTAGTTTAAATTGCACCATAAGCCTTATTTGTGTCCTCTCTTAATGCTTTTGAAAACCAATGATCACTTACTATTCATGTTTTCTTGTATCCTAGACTATATAAAAGGAATAATCACTAAAACAAAATCGGGTAGACAACCTCACATAACAATCAATGTTTGATGAATGAGTGATGATGTAATGCATAATCCTTATAACATATAAACAAAACAAAGCTAATCAGGGACATTATAAAACTCAGCCAAATAGGTACATTAAAAACCCTAAAACTTGTAGTCAAATGAAGCACATGACAAAAACTTGGTATCACTATCAACTTATCAAAGCTAGCATCCTCACCTTCAAATTCAAAGCCATACAACCTTGAGGCCTCTTTAGTGTCTGGCACTTGCTAGACCTAGAGGAACATGCTAACACATGCACAAGCATAGATCTTTGGGTTTCTAAATATGTTCCAAAGCTTAATGGTAGTTATCTACTTTCCCTTTTTGTTTTTGTTTTTTTTTTTTACCCTAACTTTTGCCTAAGCTAACCTTTTAGGTTTTCAACTTAACAAGTTGCTCTAACTTTTGCCTAGGCTGCCCTTACAAGTTTTCAACCTAGTGTTTCTTCTTTTCTTCTTCTTTTTTTTATCTTTTATTTTTCTTGTTAGCTCTAACTTTTGCCTGTGTCACTTATTCAGGTTTTCAACTTAGTGAGCTTTTTTATTTTTTTTTCTTTTTTCTTTTCTTTTTAGAGAGGTAGCTTGATCATTCTCATGCATTGTGATGCCATAATTACATGCTCTCATTCATTCAATGCCAATATAACTATGAAATATATGGTGGCAAAATATAATATTTGTTATTAGCTAGCCTTTTTAGGTTTTCTAACTAAACATGTTCAATTATCTTTTTACTTTTTCCTTAACTTTTGGTTACATGGCCTTTTTTAGGTTTTCCACCTAATGGGATTTTTTACATTTTCTATTCTTTGTTCTTTATTTCAATTGCCCTTTTCTTTTCACATTACAAGGGGTTTAACAACCTACTACCTCTTTGTCTTTCTTTTAAGATGCCTTTCCCTCCTTTAGGTCTCTTCGATTGTCCCTTTGGTATTCTTATCTTAAGACTTCTCATGTTATCATTCTATAAGGAACTTAAGATCCCTTAATTTTTTTTTCTCTCACAGATATTTTTCCTTTTCCCCCTTTTTTTGGTCTCTTCATCATAAAATTAGGGGATAAGTCATCGAGTTAGTGTAAATCTATCGTAATTCTCATATACATTATTGTTGAGTCTTCCCTTAACTTCCTCACTTACATGGGTCATCCTTTTGAGATTTTTCCTTCCTTAGACATCTCTCTTTTCATTTTTCCTCCTTATATATCTCTTTTTTTTCTCTCCACTTCTTAACCTCTAGTACCAAGGAAGACTATCATGGCTTTTCATACCATGCTTCTTCTCTCTCTTTGATCTTGTCACCCTACCCACACTCATTTCCTTTTATATATTTGTTCTCTAGATTCCTTTCTTCGTCATTAATTTTCACTCTTGTTTCTTTCTTTCTTAAATCTTTTATTAGCTCTTTCACTACTTTTTCTTCTCTATTTATTTTTTCTTATTTCTCAAGCTTTTTCGAATTTCATAGGAGGTAACAAAAATGTTAGTGAGACGGTTCTTAAAATTATAGACTATGAGATAGATGTTCTTGCATCATTTTTCTTTTTCTATAGCCCTTATGATGCTTATGTTTTATTTTCCTTTCTTTTTTCTCTCTCTTATATACTGAGCATTTCATTATACCACCAAATATATAAATAACCATATTTAGATTAAACAAGAAGAAACATGGAACTAAAAACATCAACATTTATTAAAATAAACAAACTATGCAGATGCCTATAGCTAATATAAGATAGTTTGAGCAAAATGAAACTCTAAACTATGCCTCTTACCAAGTTTACGATGGTTCCTTTTCTAAGTCTAGCAACCTTCCTTAAAATGGTCTTAGATAGTGTTCTTCATGTACTAAAATTGATTGGTGTAATGTACCATAATATATTGAGGGCTATATCCTTAAGGTGAGGAATGTTGGAGCAACTTGTGTTCCTTGTATAGTGTAAACCTTTCTTCCTTTGACTTTTTCCATGCTTAAAATAAAGGTTGACCAAGTCATGAGTACTTCTCAAGTTGCATTCCTTCTCTTATGTTGAATGAGCCTTTGACATTAAAGTCTTCTTCCTCCTCCACATTAATTGGCTTCCTAAAATTAGTGCTCTCTCTTTTAGTAGCTCCTAAATTGTAATTGTTATACCTTCATCCTTTGAGAGTTTTAGTGCATGATGTGTAGGTTCCAATAATATTTCCACCTTAAATCCTTAAGAGTTATAGTAGAAAGTTGGCTGGGAAGAATAAGCTCTTGCTTATGTTCTTGGTTTGGGTACACATCAAGTGCGATGAGGTTCAGTATCACGCCTAAATCAATAAGGCCCTAAATTTCATAATATAGCCCTTGACACTCATCCTGTGATGACCAACACCTTGATGATATGAACAGAAGGTGTTGGCATTATAGTTCTTGGGCAAGAGAGTTAGTGGGGGCCTAAGTGCCAGAGGATGTAGAATCCCTTCCTTTAAAAAAATCCCCAAGAGCTTTTTCAAGTTGTTTCCTTTTAGAAAATCCCTAAAAGCTCTTTCTAGTTGTTTCCTTTTTCTCACACTAAGCCTGTAATTACTTATAGTATAGAGGTTGCTTAGGGTATGTTTTATCTCCCTTATGAGTGCTAGTTGAACTCTTAGTAATAAGATTTTCCATTAGCCCCTTCTAACTAGATTTAGCATAAAAAAGTTACCCATTGATTGGTCAATGGGAGTGATTCCAAAACAGTTTTGAACTTAAGGCATGAGATGGGATAAGTGGGGACACATATTGTTAATATCCCATAGTTATCTAAGAGTTATATATGATGTAACTAGTAAAGTATTACCTATCCACATAACCAAATTTTAAGTGATAAGACAAAGCATACTCAGAATTAGGTGAAATATGGATCTTGGGCCACTAAAATTTTAATTGTTAAAAAAAATTTTGAATTTGAGGGTTAATATTTTTATAAAATTTAGTAGGAGTCAATATTTAATAAAATGCTAAGTGTACTTCATATATATTTGTTGTAGATTATGGCTTTAAACAATACCTCTAAATTGTCACTCTGATCAATCCTTAAAAAGGACAAATTAAATGGGACTAACTTCCTTGACTGTTATAGAAAATTAAGATTTATTCTTAAGCAAGAAAGGAATGAATATGTCCCGAATAAACATATCACTACAAAGCCTACGACTAATACTCCTAGAGTCCAAAGGGACTCTCATACTAAATATCTCAATAACTCAGTAGATGTCACTTGCCTTATGCATGCTACCATGAAATTAGAGCTTTAAAACCAATAGATACTATAAAAATCTACCTATTTTGCAATGAAAATTTCCATCATTAAGAAGGTAGATTTCATCGCTAGACTGGTCGCCATTAAGAGATAGCGATGGAATTTTAGTCTGTCAGCTCTAGCGATAATGGCAAAAAAGTCCATCGCTAAAATTTTGTCACTATTTTGTCACTAAGCTTAGCAACAACATTGCGATAGACATTTTGGTTGCTAAAAATAGTGATGGAATTTTCCATCGCTAGCGCTGGCGATGCAATTTTTTGTTGCAATTTGTCGCTAATGTGGCAGGTTTTCATCAGAATTTTGTAGCTATTAATTAATTTATTTTTTATGTTCAAAATTTTATATTATTAAATTTTATATTTTTATTTATATTTTTATATTTTATTAAAATTAATGTTAAAAGGATCACAATATATTAAAAACTATTTATTTTATTAAAAATTAAAATAAATTGTATTATGTTTATGTAACATTGTACATATAAGATACATAAATATGAAAAACAAAACATTATCGACTCCATCTTAATCAAGTGTCTACAAATAATTATCGCCCCCTGAAGGCAATGACACTACTAGGGGTGACGATATCAAAGGTTGTTGACTGTTCATAATAGCTAAAAATTAGCATCTGTTACATGCTCTGCTACATGTTGTGCTCAAGGACAACAAACTGCATACCAAATTCTTACTGAAGCTCACCTTGAAACTCATTGCAAATGTGCGACACTAATTATAGGTTTGTAAACATATGTGATGTTGCTAAGTAAGAGCTAGCGCAAGAAGGTGGATGACTAGATGTCGCCTTGGAGTCAAGTCTGCACATTTTGCTCTTCTGGAATCCTTCAACAATATCCATGTATAAATTATTGATGTTCAAGGCTTGAGATTCCTCAGTACCCTCTAGTAGCTGTGAAGTAGCTTTAACAATACTTCTCTTCACTTCATTCTAATAAATATGAATAATTGTTATGAAATATAATTGAAATAATTATAATTACAATTTATTCAAAATGAGAAATAACCCACTGATTTATATTTAACTCACATTGGTGTCTTGTGATTTTTTTATTAAGTAATTGATTATTGCTTTTCTTAATACGTGTCTTCTTAAAAATCTCAAAATATGTGGCTGGACATTTCAGTCCTTTCTTTTGAAATAAAATTTTATTACTTTAGTCAAAATATATTCTTAAATTTAAAAGTACAAGTAAATAAACTAACCAAATCTAAGGCATGTTTAAGGAATGGCCTAGATTTTACTATATGGCGAGATGGACTAGTACCAACCCCAGCAGTCTTTGTGCATCTATTCTTAGAAATTTGGACAAACTGAGTTTGAAATTCTGGCGTATCCTATTTCTGCTTTCACAAATTTCAAATATCTTTGAAGATGCATCCCAACCTATTTCCATGTCTCCAAAGGGATAAAGTATTTGAATACCACTTAGTAGTTGTATGCTCCTATGCAATCTTGACCATGGACTTTATAGTGGCATCCCAAAGAAAATATTTTTGGAATATAAGGAAACAAAATATGAACACATGAATTAAAATTGTATTATGCTATTTTTTGCAAATTATTTTCTCTCCCTTTTAGACTTATATTTTTTCTAGTTTTTATCTCTCCCCCTTTGACAAGATCAAAAAGAGGGTGCAAAGATAAAAGGGAAATGAAAACAAGCATAAGTGTACATAAGGAGCAAAATATGAATGCAAATTATAAAGATAAAATGCATCAATCACATAAGATAATAATTTGTAAAGAAACACAAATTTATTTATTTATTTATAACTGTGGGACCACAATATTTTTAAACATATACATAAAAACAAGAAAATACAAAGGATCCCTAATCTAGAAGGTTAAAGAATCATCATCATCTCCAGAAGTTCCTTCCTCTTGCTCATGTGTGGCTCCTTCTGCTTCATCCCCATCTTTAACTTCTTTATTACCATCTTCATCTTGTGAATCTTCAAATTTGGTGTAGTCCGAAAGATGACAAGGAGGAACCCCTAACTTTTTTTGAA
>CATIWR010087247.1:0-41240 GCA_949677035.1 Omphalea diandra | reverse complement strand
GAAACCTTTATAAAGGCATCTAATTCACCATCCCTCTTAAGTTATTATCATCATTAAGAGACTAATAATTGGTATCAAAGCCAAGTTTTGAATATTTCAAGAAAGAAGTTGAGGATGTCATCGTGAAAGAGCAAATAATCAATGACAACATTGCACTTCTAAAAAATTTTTGATGTGTTAAAACTTAGGGTGAGCATTCTGTCAATTCGTTTTTTACAAAATCAAATAAACCAAATTTTATATTTTTAAAATGAGACTGAATAGAAACTTTTAACAAAATCAAATGAATTAAATTTTATATATCTTTAAAATAAAATTTCTATTTGATTTGATTCGATTTAAATAAATTACACATTTGAAATTGGTTTGTAATAATTTTGATTTGTTCAATTTTAATATAAAAAATTGAACTAAAAACTAAATTTTTTTTAAACTAAAATCAAATTGAATCGATTGTCACAAAAAAATCAAATCGAATCGATTGAATAATATTGATTCAATCAATTTTTTTTTATTCAATATGATTTTTGCTCACCCCTAATGAAAATAACAATTTCTTCCAAACTCTTAGTAAGAGGGGCTAACATAAATCATCCTTCAAATTTTCCTATAACAAATTATTTATTAGTTAATCTTGGGTCCTGTCTACAGCAAAACACATGAAAATGTAAAAGAATGGGCCTTTTTCTTCAGCCACTGTAAATGATGGTTTTTGCTTATGACGTCTAGTAGTAATAATGAATGGCCACACCACTCCGACTTTTAGCTCTTCAATACACTAGTTAGCAACGTTTGTTTTCCTAATATCTACATTGCTATATATAATCAACTTTAGTTACAATTTAACGTCTTATAATCAAGTTTTTTCCAACTTAACTTCATTTCAAAAAATTACAGTTTATTATTAACAACCTCTAAGTCATATTTGCATAAATAAATAAATATTATTAAAATAACAACTCAATATTAACAAGTGAAATATAGAGCCTCTTACATTCTGAACTCTTAATCTTGTATTTTTTACTATAACTAAATATTAATCATATCTCAAAGAAGTCAATTCGTAAATAGTAGAAGACAAGTACCAGTGTATTATAGTCCACTTATTTCAGTAGTCTTATGCCTTTCTAAGTGGATGCTTGCCATTTTTCATAGGAAATTGAATGAAAACATCCTTTCCATAAGATGATTAGCATAAACCACCTATTCTCCAACTTCTAGTGATGAGCTTATTGTCTTCTTTTGTCATATGATATTTCTACATCATAAAAACGTTAGTCTAGAACAGTGGTTGGGCTCACCATTAATAACATTTTGTTTTTCGTACATTACAATAAAACCACCATCATTGAACTAATAGTGGCACAATACGCTCAAAGTGTGTGTATTAAGCCATTTTAGGAACTTGATTGGTTGATATTGCCTCACTAATGCTCGCCTAACTATTTTTTCCAGTATTTAGAAAAGGGACTCGAACTCTAATAACTATGCTAGCCTAGACTAACTGATTTTGATAAATACTACTATATGATTTATGTAAAAATTAACAAAATTTTTGTCCACGTAATAAATAAGCAAAGTTAGTTTATACACCTAAGCGTCAAGTGAAATTTCTTAGAAATCTAAGCATCCATACCACAATAAGATTTTTTATTCCAGCTTGTTAATTTTCTAATCCTAACATGAATAAAATCCAAAAAAATAAGCCGCATATTATGATGAATAAAATCTACCAGTTGACCACAATTAACAATATGAATTATGTTTATGAGGGGACCTTAACCATTATTCTCTAGTTTCAACTTGAAATTTCATTAAAACCAAGATGATATAAAGCTAAAACAAATAACCTTAGCTAAAGATAAAGAAAATTTAATTAAAGAACTTAAAATTAAGAACTCATAGATGATCAAATGCATAAAAACACTATAAAATTTTAAAAAAATTTACTAAAAAAAATTTAAACAAGCTACTCAAAATCAACTCCAACAAACATAACGACAGTTGATCTATAACTCGAGAGAAGAGTAGACTCCCTCACAAGTGGACTAAGTAGTAAATCTTATCATCCTCAAACTACTTTAGAGCTTGATGTAAGAAATGATTTTGAAGTGAAAAATTCATTATGGAATGATTTTGAAAGGTCCACTTATTTCTAACTTCGGAGTTATAAACAGACCTATTAAGCGATCATAAAAACCCCATTAAATGGGCATAAAACTCAAGATATAGAAGAAAAAGGACTAGAAAAAGTAAAAAATATGAAACAAAATATGGGTGAATAGCCAGAATGGTACCATAACAATGTTTATAGTATCCAATTGACACTATTACTCTTACTTGTATCGAGTTGTTAGCTGAACACCTGATTGGCTATTCAAGCAATGGTTTTCCAACCTAATTCTAGCTTGTGAGTGACACCTCACATTCCAACACACCACACTTAACTCGAACTCACCTTCTATGCCTACTCATCATCCAAGTCGTCAAGTGATCTTTTACAAATACGCCCTTTAATTGAAACCATTTTATTTTCCTTAGTCCTCCATTATGCCCTAAATGAAGAAGAAACAAAGTATTCTCTTTGCTAACCCTAACTTTACTATCTGGTTCAACATCAATAAATCACCATTTTCATTTTCGCCTCTGTTTAGTTACTTTCTTTCCATATGCTTTAGTATGTCGCATTCTTTTCTCATCTTACATTTAGTATCTTTGTTTCTTGATGTGTTATTTGGGATAGTATCTACATTGTCAATGGATTAACAAAGAAGAAATGTTGATGGTCAACCTATATAATGTAAGTTATAATGTCAACTCTAGATAAGAAATTTTTTTAAAGTACCCATTTTATTCTTTGTATGAAGCTAGGTTAAAGTACCAATTTGCATCTTTGGTAGAAGCTCCTTTGACCAGATATATGGTTTTGTTCTTTTGAATCACCAATTGAGCTTAAGGTCTTTTATTAATTAATTACATTACAGATGATGATTTCCATTATGAGTGATAGGTATATTCCTTCAGGTGTAATAGTGAGTTAAAATTGTTTGATCACTTGACATTTGAGTTAGGGTAAAATGCATTAGAAATCGGTTGTAGCTCATTTAAGCTGCAACATAAGTTGTAATATAACAACATGAATCTCATTTTTAAGTTGAAAAGTGACTTTTTGCAACTAATTTTTCATTTTTTTTTAGCTTCAGAAGGTAGTTATAATTTACTCATGCATGTCATTTCAACTATAGCTATTTAGCATCAAAATGGTTATGCTTTTGCTACATACATTATAGTGTTTTATGCTAATGCTATTGATTTGTCTGTGCAACAGATTCATATTACTTTTCTATACAATGGCATACGTTAGACCATAATTTGAAAGCTATAAAAGTTAGGTTTATATATTTTTGCTCCACGGATAGGATGTCAAAAATGGAAATTGAAGGCATGGCAAGGGAATTTAGATTGAGGAGTGAAGAGGAGATATTTTGGTGGAAACATCCATAGAAGGGCATCAGGGATGGGTGCAAAACATTGGAACCTAATAGTGATGCCCTCCAAATGGCTTTGTCTATTGATGACTCTAAGTTGATGCATGTAAATGCTAGAAAGAGGAATGATGATAGGCATAATTTTAACACATAATTTTAGATTAGAAATTGGGAGTATTCTTTTTATTGTTTTTCTACTTTTACAGTTTTTTTTTACTTTTATAGTGTTTTTCTTTTGAAATTAATTTATTTTTTATTTTTTAATTCACATAGGAATTTCTTGCAAAAAAACTAAAATTATGATTTCCAATAGTGTTGCATGGTCCATTTGCATGGGCCATGCAATAGACCATGCATTAACCAGCATATTAACCAATCCGTAAGAGCATATTCGAATTTAGCAAATAGCGCATAAGCCATGCATCGGGCCATGCAAAGTGTTAGATCCATAATTTTAATGCAATTTGAAGCTGCTTTTTTAAAAGATGTTTGACTTATTTGGATCAAGAGACCTGGATGGAAAAAGAGCAAATTTTTTTAAAAGCGAAAAGTGGATCCAACCTCTATGCCAAATATGAAGAAAATTTTAGAAAGATTGGGGGAGCTTTTCTTTGAGGGTTTTCATTGATTTGTTTAGCAAGACTCTTCTTTTAGAGAATTCTTCTACTTAATTTAATGAATTTTTTCTTCTTTGTCTCTTTTTCTTCTTTTATAATGGATTAATTCTTCAATTCTAAGGATTAGGATGAAAGCCTAATATTTCATGATTATATGAAGTGATTATGCTTCAATTATGTTGGGTGTCTTGATTTAATATGTTTGAGCTTGATTGATCTTATATGTATGATAACGCATATGTACAATATTTGAGATTCTAGATGATAGAGCGGAAGTGGAGGTTTAGGGTTAGTCCTAACATATTAAATTAGAAGATTGAGACCACGAAAGTAGTCTTGACTTCTAGAGATGTTTAAGGATTGTTCATGAAGCTTAATTCATTGTTATTGAATTTTGTGATTGCGGGGATAAACATAATTTTAGTAATAAAAGACTCAATATTGCTCAAGAGAGAATATTGAAAAAATTAGGTAAATTCATCTTCAAGCACAACCCAATCTCAATTGAAATAATTCTCTTGATATATTTGTGAAATTGTATTGTGGTGTATCCAAATTCCGTAGAAATCATTGTCATAAGAGTTTCTTTTATTTAATTTCAGTTTTGTTTAATTATTTTTGCAATTTTAGTTTTCAGTTTATTATTCTGTTATTATTTCTATTGCTAGCTAATAGAAAAATTAATACTTTATTGGTACATGTATGAAACAATCCTTGTGGGAATGATTTCTACTTATCATTGTATTACATGAGCGATTTGTGTACTCGCAAGGGTTACATGCACAATAAACAAGATACATGAAGAGCAAATGATAGAGACTGGCATGGTGAATGAAGTAGATGAAATGCAATATGAATTGGAAATGGTGAATGAGGGACATAGTGAAAATGAAGAGAGACATGATAATTAAGAAGAAAGTGATTTTATGGATTCAAACTACTCATTACAAGATGATTTACTTAAGGTTGAGGATGATAATGAGATGTTTGAACAATATGTTGACAATGTTATAGAAAGGAATGTGAATTTTTAAAGGTGACATGAGAAGTGAGAATGCTTTAGATTCAGAGGAAGAGTCAGTTTATCTGCCTTCTAATGAGTTCAGATCATGCTCCTTAACTAATGAGAGTGATAGGGAGCTAAGGAAGCAAAGGTGGGATACATTTAATGAAGATGCGGATATGAGCAATCATAAGTGCAAAGTTGGCATGTTGTTTACTTCATTTAAACAGTTTAAGGATGCTGTGAGGAGTTCATGTATAAGGACTAGGCATCAAGTGATCTTGGGCCTTAATAAAAAGTAAAATGCAATGCCAAAAGCAAGCAAAATTGTAGGAAAAAGAATTATAATAGTTTTCTCTACTAATAAAAATGTTATTCAAACTAAGCAAGCCAATTTCAATCACAATTATAGGAAAGAGAATTATAATAGGCAATGTGAATGCCAAGAGGATAACCACACATTATATTGAAAGGTTTGGACAAGATATGAATTAGGCAATAGTGGAACAAAAGCAACTTTGAAAGATGATTTTGAGGTTGATGTATCAAAACTCAAGGCATAGAGGGTAAGGGCTATTGCTTTGAAGGTGTTTAAAGGTTATGAGAAACTGCAGCTTTAAGGTTTCATGACTATAAACTAGAAATCTTAAAGAGCAACCCTAGGTCTACTATGGTGTTTGATTTGGATAAGGGGTGTTCAAAAGTACGTATATGTGTTTACAACTCTGAGAAAGGGTTTCAAAGCATGATGACCATTAATATTAATAGATGGCACTTTTTTGAAGGGTATTTTTAATGGCCAACTATTAACAACAATTGGATTAAATGGTAATGACTATATATACCCAATTGCTCAGGTTGTAATGTAGAGAGAAAATAAAGAAAATTGAAAGTGGTTCATGAAATTGCTTACAGAGGACTTAGAGATTATTAACAGTCATCAATGGACATTCATTAGTGATAGGAAAAAGGTAAGTATTATGACCCATGTTATTAATTGATATCTACTTGAATTTTAATTGCACTAGCTGATTCAAATCATTTAATTGATGAATCAGGGATTCATTCCTACAATTGAAGAACTTTTCCCACATATAGAACATAGATTTTATGTTAGACACATTTATACAAATTTTAGGAAAAGGTTTCATAATTTAGGACTAAAATCACTAGTTTGGGGAGCTACTCAAAGTAGTAATGTGCCAAATTTTGAAAAAGGTTATGAAAGCAATAAGCAAAGAGTTAAAAGTTGCATTTAAATACTTGAACAATATATCTCCCATCCATTAGTCTATATCATATTTCAAAACTAGTCCTAAGTGTGATATATTGTTGAATAATCTATATGAATGTTTTAATAACTTCATTATAGATGCTAGGAGCAAAGGGGTAACACCATGAATGAGATGATACGGACTAAGCTAATTAGGATAATTCAATAGAAAAAGGGATGTCATAAGGAGAATTGGGAGTGTTTATTATCCAAAGATTTATAAAAGACTTGATAAATCAAAAGCATTTAGTTAGAGGTACATAACTTAGTGGGTTGGGGGTCATAGATATCAGGTTGTTGGACCTAGAGGATAGTTTGTGGTTGACACTAAATAAAAAACAAATACATATAGGATGTGAGACTTGACTGGCATTCCATGTAGACATGTTGTCCATGTTATTTGTTATAATAATGATAATCCAAAAAACTTTTTACATGATTGTTATAAGGTCTCCACCTTCTTAGAATGTTATTGTCACTTGATCAATCCTACAACCTCAAGAGATTTCTGGTCTAAAGAAATAGCCTCACTTGTTACACCACTAATTATTGTTAAGAGGAAAACAAAATGAGGGAGAACACTAAATAGGAGAATATTAGAGATGATAAGATAGAGGCTTTTTTGAAAAAAGGCAAAATGGGTGAGAAAGGTGTTGTCATGTCATGCTCCATATGTGGCAACCATGAGCATAACAAAAGATTCCAGAACAACCAACTTGTACAAAAGTGAAGGAATAAATTACCTATAAGTTAATTTCATTCTTTATTATATTTTTGTTGATTTCATTCTATAATTGCTTGATCAAACAATGCTTAGTTATGAAATAACCTTAGAATGCTAATTTGATGTATGAACAGGTGAAAAGAAAGGTCACCCAAGCTTAAAAATCTCTTACAACAACAAATCCAGTTAAGGCTCAAGAATCGACTTCACGAATAGAGGAAGTGAAAGCTGGAGAACCTGTTACAAGAACAGGGGAAGGTACAGCTCAAGCTAAAACTGATGCTAAAGTTTGGAATTATGATGTTGAAGCTAATGATGAACTAAGTAGAACTGTTGGCACATATGAAGACCTCTCTCCAATTATGCCTAGTTCACTGGTAACGGGTTGATGCTATATAAATAACCCTAAGCTGCAAATGCATAAATCATCAAGTAATAAAGTGTACTACTAAGTATGGATATTGTTCTTATAAGGATCGAGTTAAGTACTAAGTATCTTGTGTTTTATATTATCTAGAGAATCAATAAAGGATATCAATTAAAATTTCAACTAAGAAAAGTAAATTAAACACTAATAGTATGAGAGATAATCATTGAAAGAGAAAGGTTAGGGGTTTAACTTCACTTGTCGATCTTTTAATGGTTTCCTATTTGTCTAATTGGTTCATGCATCATGTGCTACAATCGAGTCACTATGGTGGTCAATTAATCCCTCTCGTATAGAAATTGACATATAAAATGTTAAGCCAAAAGTTCCTTAACTCAAAAGCTAAACATCATGCAATTACCTTACAAAACAAGACTTCGAGGATAATAATGGCTTGTTAAGGTTTCTCAACTTAATAACAAAATAAGGGAATTCTTGAAAGATTTGCTCTATTAAAAGCACCTCTTGATAGTCTATTCATGGAACTAAGATGATCAATAGCCAGTTAATCAAACATAAAGCGTCAACAATTGCTAGCACAAATATTGAATGAATCCAAAAAATCTTGGATTAAGAAAACCAAAATAAATCACTCAAGATCCATTTGCAACCATAGCCCAAAGAAATTTTGTTCATAATGATAAAGAAAGAAGAAAAGGAAACTATCAAATCAGCCCCAAGAGTAGCCATGAACTTTCCTTGATTCCCTTGATTACTTACACCTTTCTCTCTTTAACTTCTTAATGAAACCTCGTTAGACATTGTTCTTTTCTTAGGTTACTCCCTCCTGCCCTAATTTTAGCTTAATTTCCTCCTAAAATAATGCTCAAACCATCCTTTTAAAATAGGAAGCTTGTGGGTTTTGAAAAGGAGGAAAATCCTTGGAATAAATAACTTGTGATTCTCTCTTTAATACGATGCACGACCGTGTGCCATCGTGACATAGCCATACACTTTTGTGGTTATTCCTTACCTTACTAACTCTTCAAGACGTATAGCCATGCTTTTAAGCCGTGCATTTTGGTTCTTTTCTGCCTTCCTAGAGCTACTCGGGCATGCAACCATACTTTAAGGTTGTGCTTCACTCCTTTATCACCTTCATCTTTATTTTTCTTCACTTTATCCAACGAGATACCAATAAACATACGTTGATATATTGATAGGCAAAATTAAATGGTAATGCATGAATTTTTAGGAGAATTTAACTATAAAAAAACATGATGAAAATGATTCCAAACATTCACAGGTCAATTTTCAAAAACTAAATATCTTTAAATATAATAGTTATGATTAATTTACTTACCAATTATTTGAATTAAATGATAGCAAAATAATCTTACCCCAAAGGAGGTAGATCAGTGTGTACAACATCATCCAATTGATATGATTGACATTAATGAATTGATAATGAACTAGAAAACTAAAGATGGACCTACTATTCCTAATCCAAAATACAGTAAACATACTAGGAGTATATATGACTTACTTCAGAAGCAACCATAATTGGGTAATGAAATGAAGAAGCAGAAGAATCCTTAACCATATGATATTTTTGGATCTAAGATGAGAAAGCCACCAATAGATCTAGATCCAGGAAGACACAATAGATCCAGTGAGAAGACTTATAGTTCAGCTCTGAAATAAGCACCAATAAAGCCTATTGTAGATAAAGGAAAGGAAAAAATAAGGGAAGCATCAAAGAAGAAACCTTGGCTACCCATAGGGCAAAGAGGCAACATTGGTATTAGGTTTAAAACCTAATACCTTGGGCATTTTGCTTGCGATTGTTGATGTATTTATTTATTATTAAATGCTTTGTAATAGGGTACCATTTTACAATTGACATTTTGGCCCTATATGTTGAGTTGAGTGCAAGATTCCTCCTGTCGTTTTTTGTGCTTTTACAATAGAGGAATCCAACACTCAACTTTTTATGTTATCAAAGACTATATTTTTTGTGCTTTTCAATGAATCATGACCTAACCATATTTTAACTTTATTTGTTTTGTCAATATATCAAGCTTCCATTACAGCTTAAGTATTGTATTCATAGCCAAAATATCTTACTTCTAATACATAAACCAACAAAATTTGCCAATACTTAATATATTCTCTCATTAATATGTCAATACTTAAGTTGCCTCTTTGCTAATATAGTGTTAATAATAAATCAATCTATCAATGCTTCTTAATGCTTGATAACAAATCAATCTATCAAAGCTTAATGCTTATAAAAAAATGCTTAATTTGTTAATACTCATCAATCAACATATCAAACATCCAAAATAGCTCACTTATATGTAATATTTAATAATTTCGTATAAATAAAAATACTCTCATTACAACTATAATTAGCAGTACTTCAATTATGATCCAAAAGCAATCTCTACAACCAACCATATTATATCCTTATATAGCTAGCCTAACCATGACAAAACTTCAACATTAACAAGCCAACTGCTACAAAAAATCCTAACTCGTACAAGGTATTAATGCCCTCAATGGATGCCATTTCTTTGTTTTCTTAAGCTAAGATTCCATTATTGTTAATTGCCTCTTCAACTCTCTATGCTTTTCACTTTCAACATTATGAGATTGAAACCTTTCTAAATTGGAATTGAAGCGCCTTAGCTCTCATAACACCATAGTAGTTCTTTCATTCACCTATTTATCAAGCCATTTGAACAAGTCACAATGCACGATCCCTTTACATTCCCAAATGTAAAATAATGTGATAGTTTAGACCAATAAAAGTTAATAATAGTTGCGAACATCATTTTCTTAATATAACAAATAATAATGTCACAATTTCAACATAAGGAAACAAAGATAATGCCAATCCTACTTTTTCTAGTGTTGGGTATTTATTCTAGTGGTCCACATTCTGTAATTTGCACATTTAAAGCTACCTAAGTATGCAGGTCAACATGCTCACAGAAAAAAAGTAGTTATCAAAAACACATTTCAGGTCAATGGAACCCTATACTTGAGATG
Source organism: Omphalea diandra (assembly GCA_949677035.1). Taxonomy (NCBI): domain Eukaryota; kingdom Viridiplantae; phylum Streptophyta; class Magnoliopsida; order Malpighiales; family Euphorbiaceae; genus Omphalea; species Omphalea diandra. The sequence goes on along the minus strand of CATIWR010087247.1, from coordinate 30,714 downwards.
GGGAAAGGGGAAATGATACTTAGTAACATGCCATCTAACAATAGAAGCTACCTAACTATACTATTGTCAATTGATCAATGAAATTCTTCATAAACACCATTAAATAAACCACAAAAGAAATTAATGCAATTACCTGATATGCTCATCAGCCAAATTTTTATCCAAGATTCTTTGAAGTTCGTGAAACATATAACTTCATAGGCCTTCCACAGTGACAATCCAAAAGCTCCTCGTTAAGGCCATATTCTTTCACATTCACCACCACACTTCCTTCTTCAATGACTTCATCTTCTATCACTTGGCCAATAACCACTTTGAGCACCCAGATAGTGAAACAAAAAATAATGCAAATTAAGCAAGTGGTAACGGCAAAATATAGACCAGCTTGAGCACCAACATAAGCTAATGGAATCAATACAAGCAACAATAGCAGCTTCCTTTTAGGATTATGAGTGTAGCTAGATAGGGCTCATTTCTTTGGGGCAAGCACAATAATGGTGAGGTTTGGGGAACATTTGGTTGGGCAAAATTTATTTTAAATAGGGTTTGGGATTTGGGGCGAATTAGGATTTAGGATATACTGACTTGGTTGATGAGTGGGCATAAAGGGTGAGTTGGAGTTGAGTGTGATGTGTTGGCAGGTGAGGTATCACTCACAAGCCGAAATCAGGTTGGAAAACCATTGCCTAAATAGCTAATTAGGTGTTCAATTATCAACTTGATACAAGCATGAGTAATGGTACTAATTAGATACTATACACATAATTATGGTACTATTTAAACTATTCACCCAACATAATGCTAAAAAGAAAAGAGGGGAGGCTGTTATTGGCCTTTAATCTTGAACGAGAGAGAGAGAGAGAAATTGAGTGAGTTAGAAAGAGTAATATGGTAAGAAATATTTATTGTAATAAAATTATAAACTATATAAATCATAGCTTAAATACGACAAACATTTGAATCCTTAATTTCTAGTCCATATCTTGATTTTACAACTATACAAACATGAGGCATTTTAATCTTAATTTCTAGTATATCACATGATTATTAAAAAAAAAATGGAAGATTAGGTTATGTACTATTTTATTGGTCAGAGTAGACTAAACTTAAATTTTCAACACAAAGATTAGAATTTAATATTATCATGACAGAAATTTTCTTTTAGAGTGCCTAGGATCCACCCTAAGATACTATGAATTTAAGATAAAAAAAAAAAAATGTCGTATCCGTGCTTTTTTGTCTCATTTCTTTTCCTAGTACAATAAATCATCCTATCAGACTCATCATCCTTCATAGTCTCTCTGGATATTATTGTCCATAGACCATACTCAAGTTTTCCATGGAAGAGCTTCTCTTCCTTGTATTGCATAGCTACCATGATATCATCGTTGTTCTTCTTAATAGCAACTACATATTGTGTATCAAAAGCCTAGAGAAGGGTCGATACAACTGATAGAGAAGCAGAAGGTACAATCCCGGGGACGGCCCGGCTTGCCTTTCATAGTGAAACCTTCTCTTTTCTTTCCGCGACTAGCAGTACAAAAGGATGTTACGATTTCGAAAGGCTCCGGCAACTATGGTCAATGATCATCTTATGCTTCTCTCAGTATTTGATACACATATATTCTTTTTTTTACCAGCCAATATAAATCTAAAAATCTATTTAAATTCGTACGTAATTAATGAGATGTGACAAAGTTTAATCAAAATTGCGACATCAATCATGTTCAAGTCAAATGATATAAGATATGATTTAAGTAAGAATAATTCATCATATTATAGAAATCAATGTGAATGATACATCTAACTATTTGATATATTTCAAGGCTAATCATTGGAATTTTTATTCTTGTATTTTTCTTTAAATTATATTTCCATGAGTCTACTTTAGGTTATATAGGTGAGATGTCTGGATACATTTGTTGAAGCATTTCTCAATCAATTTATAAAAAAATAAAAACTAAAGCTGATTGTACAAAAAAAGAAAAAAAAGAAACTGAAGTTAATTAAGATGTGATAGTTAAGGTTTTTTTTTTCAAAAAAATAACACCTTCCATGTTTTATAAAATTTTTAAAACTTGACGCTTTTTTTCTTTTTTCTTTTTTCTTTTTTCATTTGGTTATGTTTTCAAGTAGCTGGTGCTATAATTGAATTTTCATAAATTTTTAGTTATTTTATCTAATTTTTTGTTATATTTATATTATTTTTTAATAGTATGTTATTAAGGTGTTAAATTGTAGTGTATTGGTCAAGAATCTTTTTGCAGTTTTTTTTTAGGGCAAACATATTCGTTGAATTTATATGATATTATCCCTTGTATTTATAATTTTCTATAAATATTGAAAGAATTTTATTTAACTTTCTGGCTGCCAGTGTTATAAATTATTTTTCTTCACCTGTGTTTCTTTCCCCAAAAGTATGTTACATCAGTTATCAAACTACAATATATTTGTTATATTTTTCTGGAACTTTATTATTATTATTATTATTAGACTAGTGCAAGGTTAACTTTTTAAGGGTTAGATCATTGTTTAAACGTGAAAAAAAGGAATAGGCGGATCTCTAAGGTTTCGGAACAATACCTAAATTTGTAGATGATTAATAATTGTTTGTAAGAATAATGTTTTTATAAAAAAAAAAAAGAAAGTCTAATTGGAATTTAAACATAAATAAAGTAATAGCTAAAAAAATAATAAAATAATATAATTGTAATAAAAATATTCTAATAGCGAATCCGAAACTGGACCCTTTCTCCTTATTTGGCTGACTTTCTTCTCCCTGTATTGGAATTTTCCTTATTACTTTTTTCATTATTATTCAAGGTTTTTTTTTTTAAAAGATTTTGTACGGATAGTTTAATATAGCAAAATCATAAAATTTTTAATAATTTATTTATCAAATAATTTGAACTAAAACAATTGTAAGATTCAGTCAAAACAATTTCTAGGGCCAAATATATGTTGATTCAGTCAAAACAATTTCTCGGACCAAATATATGTTGATTCCTATTAATAGCTATATTATTTTTTTTAACTATTTTATTTCATAAATGTTGATTAATTGTTGAGAAATATATGTTTTAATTTCTTACAACTTTGTCAATGACCTTTTCATCAAAGAAAAAAAAAATGGTGGTTTTAATCATATTCTTAATAAAAGGCAAGTCAGTTATGAGTTGCTGGAGTTAAGTACCTACAACGGTAAATATCCATAGTTTATAAATGATTGATATCCATATATATATACAGTTTCAAATTTTTTAAATTTAATATGATATCAAAGTCACTAATATATATATTCTTATATAAGCATACTCCTCCCCAAGTGTTTTGTAACATTATTACAATGATCAACTAATCACGTCCTATATTTATAGAGTGCTCTATAACATGAATATAATGATCGCCAAAAATTCTAAAACTAAAGGTTGATCATCACATCACTTGTTTAACAAATTTAATGGGTCTGACTTAGATCAAATATATTGCTGTGTATTTTAAAGATTCATATTGATATTTCTAAAACAAAATAAATTAGAAATCTATCATACACTTTAAAATTAATATGAATATTTTAAAAAAAAAACAAATTAGATTAAAAGTTTGTTTAGTATAATGGTAATGGTCAATAATTAATAATAAATGGTGAGTAATGAGCGATCAACAATTATCTATGGGTGATGATTAGTATGAAATGTTTGATAATTGAGTGATTTAAAATGTGATTAGATTATAAAATGATAAAAAAAAAATATTTATTTTTTATTTAATTAAATTTATATGAAATACAAATTGATATAAAGGTAAATAATAATAATAATAATAATAATAATAATAATAATAATAATATGTATAAGGTTGATATTAATAAAAGAAATTCTAATGCTAGTTTTTATATTTCAAGTTATAAAAAAAAAAAAAAAAAAAACTTGCTTTCAATGTTAAATTATATCATCTAAATGTTAAACATTATCTTTTAAATTGACTAATTTTCAGCGCTTACATACTCAATCATCGACTGGTAATAAATAAAAGTTGAACCAAACAAATGCAATGGAAGAAATTTTCAAAAAAAGTGATAAAATTCCAAAATATCAGGTTAATGATAATTATTAACTCATCTACATTTTCTCATAATACCAACATATTGATGTATCTAAAAAAAGATGAATTCTATAGTAATGAATTTAATAATACCGTCCAATGACTCTAAGGAATCACTACTAATCCAATGCAACTGTTTTTTATTTTATTGATTGCAACATATTGATCCAATAGTAAATAATAAGTTTTATCTAATTTACCAACGAATTATCAATTGCGATATTATAATATAATTGAGAGGAAATAGCATTGTAAAATATCTATTAGTAATTGAGAGGAAATTTTCATATTTGATTCTTCTTTGGTGGAGAATTATCTTTTTACAATTTATGCCTTGCCCCATAACAGTAATTAAGGATAGCCCATAACAGTAATTAAGGATAGCCCATAACAGTAATTAAGGATACTTTCTCATGGAATATTCTTGATAATAACTAGCTTTTTGTCATATGAATTGCACATAATTAATCATAATTCTGTAGTTTTTCTTTGAAAAATTCATAAATTCATTTGAATGTACGAATATTTGTTGTTTTAATTTCCCCATCACAGAAAACTGATAAATTATGCTAAAAGTGAAGATAAAATAGGTATGGAAACTGCTTCAAGACGAGGACATTTGGTAAGATCCATGTGTTTGTTCCGAGTACGGAGGGTGCACGACAAATATTGACCAATGATTTTGTGGAATTCAACAAGTGATAGGTTAAGTCAATGGCAGACGCTGTTGGAGAGAAAAGCTTGTTGTGTGTACCTTATGATATCCATAAAAGGATCAAGCATCTTCTATCTGATCCTTTCTCCATGCCTTCGCTATCTCAGTTTGTTCAGAAATTTGATCAGATGCCTACATAACAGCTGAAGAACTTAGAAGAAAGTGGAAAAAGTTTCATGGTGCTTCACTTCAGCATGAAGATGACAAACATTGTGACTAGTTCATTATTCAATTATTTGTTTCACGATCCAAGTAGCTTAACATTATAATTGTTGGGAACTGATTAGTATCACTTCATGTCTCACTTATAGTCACATTTATGGATGCCTTATTTATTATTATTTTTTACTAGTACATAATTTATATATTTATTGTTCACAATTTCAATCTGCTTTAATCAGTTTTTATATTTTTCTATTTATATTAATATAATTTGAACACTAAACATAGCATTATTAGTAATAAAATTTGACTAAACTGTTTCAAATATAAAATATTAACACTATCTATTAAGGACCTATTTGGTTTAGTGGTGATGGTCAATGGTCAACGATTAGCTGTATGCAATCATGAATATAAAGTGTTTAATAATTTAATTTTTAGTGTTTAGTAAATTTATAACTGTATTTTAAAATGACAAAAAATGATTATTTTTATATTTTAATTAATTTTATATGCAATACAAATGTGTATAATGGTAAATAATAATAAATATAAGGCTAATACTAGAAAAAAGATCCAAATACCAATTTTTATATTTCAAACACTAGAAAAACTAATTTTCAATATTCAATGATCTTTTCAAAACATTGAATGTCAATTTTTAAATTTAAATGTTGAATACTGATATTTATTAAATTTTTTTTTCAACATTTGAATTCTCAATTGTTAAAGGCTAATGAGCAAATACTCAACCAAACATGTACTAATTTCATGCATTATTTCCATTCACACTCTATATTCCATTTATTTAGCTTTTATAATCACATAGAATAAATTTATATTCCAAACTTACAATAGGAAAAGACAGGGCTAGGGCCCTCAAAAAAAAAAAAAAAATCTCCTTCAAGTATTCTTTAATTTTTTTTCATTAAAATATTTTCAAAAAATTTGGACTGAAATAAAAAAAAAATCTCTAAAGCTCAAATTTTTTTTTTTTTAGCCATTTAAGAGAACAAAAATTTCCGTCCTCAACCTCAAACATCCAAAATATTTTTCTTTTTAAGTATTAAAGTAAAAAAAATTTTGAGATTAAAAATACTCTAAAGAGGTCAAAAAAATTTTAAAAGAAAAATTCATTATGAAGAGGAAAAAATAAGCCCCTTTTATGTCGTTTTTGTTGTTTGGGCTATTTTTTTTATTAGACCATTTGATATCTTCATATCTTTTTAAATATGAGATTAATTCGAATTCGAGCTAATAAAAACCACAAGAATGACAAAACTCTCTCTACTAAGTTTTAATATAGTTACGTATTCAAAACTCAAACTCGAGATCTCTAATTAAACTACAATAATCTCATGTCAACTGATTTATGTGCTTAGTGATTGGGTTACATTTTTAATTTGAATGTCTTTGATCACACTTGTGCATTTCCTTAATTGTTTTGGAGTTTTTATGATTAAAATTATCAATGAAAATGATGTGTTTCACAACAAGGACTTCAACATAAATGCCAAACATTTTTCGTAATGTGGTAACTAATTTCTGAAAGTTATCTTTTGTACAAGACATTTGACGCAAAATGGAATATGCTAATGAGCGTCACCGAGGATTCTTTGCTACAAGAGATAGAAAAGATTGCATTGCCGTCTCAGATGCCATGTTATCCCTTCCTTTAATGATTCCTGGCACTACGTACTATAAAGGCATCAAGGAAAGAGGGAAAGTCCCGCCTGCTAATGGCTGGAATTGTTGGGCTGGAGCCAAGGTTGCTCAGGTTTTGGGCGACCTTGTGATAGCTAGTGAGTTAATTTTCGAGAATTCACAATTTTAGTTATATTGTCAGATAAAAAAGCACAACAAAATAAATGAATGGGCATAGTTTTTTTTTTCCCCCCATCGAACGCATTAATTTCAACTTTTTGTTCTTGATATATTGTCAAAATTTTAGTTGTACAAATATTAAGACTAACAGTAATGGTTATATCAGGCACGTCAAAAGCTCATTGAATTTTGATAGACGAAGTGGAAGGGAAACACGTGATGATTTCCTACATTCCATGTTAAGAAGAGATTCATATCCATCTAGTGAAAAGCTGGACGACTATGAGATAATGGATAACCTATTAACGTTGATAATTGCAGGGTAGACCACCACTGCCGCTGCTATGATGTGGAGTGTCAAGTTCCTGGATGAAAACAAAGAAGTTCAGGACAGGCTTAGGGTGAGATGATCAATGGTGTGACCAAAAATAAGCAAGATGGAACCTCACTTGCTCTAGAGGATCTTAACAAAATGTCTTGTAGCTTGAAGGTAGATTTTGAGTCAAATTATATTTTGACTGTTGTTAAATGATCTCGCAGCTTAACTTATGCATCCTTTTTTCAAAATTAAGTTCCTCGATCTGGCTAACGATACAACATCTATATTGGTATTAGATGTTAGCAAAATAAATAAATAACTCTATATCAATTTACCAAAAATTTACCTATATTTATTATATAAACTCAACTAATAGTTAACTATATCTGTTAGTCAGGTTATAATATATTTATACTTGAAAAAAATGATATAATAAAAAATTTATTAACTTGAGTAATTATTAAATGAGTGTATAAAATATTTATATACGATTAGTATAAAATTTTTTATTGATTTAACTCTTATCAATAAGATATGAAATAAATTTATTTATAAATTAAATTAATTCCTTAATTGGCTAATATTTCAACAATTAAGTGAATGTCTCGCATCAAAAGGCTGAATCATTGCGACCATTTTCCCTTCCAAAAATTTGAAGCTCCAATAGAAATTAGTAAGTACAATTAAGCCTTGGATAGAAAACATAAATCCAATTTGTCTCTGCTGTCTTATTTTAAGTAGATACATAGTTAAAAGAGGATTTTTCTACTATATATAATACCTTAAATTCTATGTTAATACCAAAATGATTTGATACACAAATATAACATTAAGTTATACTTCAAATATCTATAGTTACATTTTATATGCATAAAGTTATATTTAATAATATTTCAAATTAATCAAATAGTATTTATTATTAAAATATAGTTATAAATAGTATCTTATAGATTTTAGATTATAATATTAAATGATATACAATATAGTAAAAAATAATGTGTTAAATTATATTTTAAATATCAATAATTATATGTTATATGTAATAAATTATATTTAATAATATTTTAAATTAATTAAATAGTATTTATTATCATAATCTAATTATGAGTTATATTATATAAATTTCGAATTATAATATAACTAATAATAGCATATTGAATTATTACTATCACCCCTATAATTTTAGCTGTCAAAAGACAAAATAATAGAACATTGACATCCTCCTTTATATATTCTCCTTGCACGTTGTCGAAGAAATATTAATGATTGCACTTAATGAATGAAGTCATTAATGTCAAAGAATGTCAAATGTCCAGTTATGGTTTCCTGGAGTTGCCCTTAATCATTGGATTGCTGATGACAAATTCCTTTAAAACCCAGAGTCCAAATGTGACATCTTTTCTGTTTAGACGCTGTCTTATTGTCTACTAGAGGTCACACTTTTCGAAAGAAAAAAATCCATCTAAATTTAGCTAAATTTAAAATGATTCAAACTCAAAATAATTAAAAAAATTTTGAATTGAATAAAAGTTAATTTAATGAGTTGAATTAAAATTGATCTAGACAGGTTAATTCGTGACTCGATCTAATTGACTCAATAATAATATAAAAAAGATTATTAATAAGAAAGATACAATAATTAAAATAAAAAAGTAAGAATTTTATTTCAAAAAATATTTAGATTATTTAATTAAATTTAAATTCAGTTTAACTTTAATTTTAATCTTATTTTTATTAGAAATCTAATGAAATTTTTATATTTAATAAATTTTTAAATTTTATTGTACTTTTTTGTGTGCCTAAATTACAATTTATTATTTATTATAATAAAATTATTATTATGATAAAATAATTTTATTATAATTTTTAAATTATTTAATATAATGACAAATATTACTATGATAATATTATTTCTCATTATTTGTAATTTGGTAGGCACTATATTATGATAAAATATTTTATGATAAAAGAGTGCATATAATAAATTATCTTATATGCTCATTTATTATAATAAAAATTTTTGAATTAAAATTTCTAAGCTCAATGATTAAGAAAATTCAAATATTTTTGTAAAGTTTCAATTATATTTAAAGCTTATAATTGTATTTAAATATTAAATTAACATTCATCTAAAAATATAAAATAAATTTAATTAAGCAAAAATAAGATTAAATTGAATAAAAAATAAAAATATTATCTTAATTAAAATCATGTGGTTAATTTTTTAAAAATTTCTTAGAAGTTTTTATTTTGAATGGTTGAAAAATTTATTATTTAAAATATAAAATTAATTTTAAGATGATTGAGAGAAAGTTTTTTTTTAAAAAATGAGAGATTAAGAGATTTTATGAATTATAAATTTAAATTTTAAAATTTTTAATTTTTAAATTTAAATATAAAATTATAATTCAACATATAGAAGTACATAATAAATTTAATTAAGTAAAAATAATTTAAATTGAATAAAAATAAATGTATTATATTAGTTAAAACTCTAAATTTAGGTTTGATTGAACTAATTGAAAAAGTATAAGGGTCAATTAAGTCTAAATATGCACTTTACTAAATTCTAATTTTGACTTGATGTATAATTAAATTTAATTTGTTAAATTAGAGTATAATTGACTTAATTTGAAACTTTGGATACGATTGAAAATAATATAAATATTTAATTTTTTTAAGTTATTGAACTAAAATTTTACCATGATTTTTAAATAATTTAATACATAGAAGAAATTTACTATAAGTTTGTTTATTTTTGTAATAATTATGATAAATTTGATTTTTACCACAATAAACTTATATATTAAGACAAAATTAAATTTAGCACAGAAATTTTTGTTATAATACATAAAATTTTTTGTAATTAGTGATTTTTTTATCATTAAACATTATTTGTTTGTTTTTAAATTAGTGTAAATTTTGATATATGACTTGAATATAATTCTATATGGACTTAATTCAATTACTTATTTTTATTATATATAGTGATTTACTTTAAAAATAAATTATATTTAATTTATTAAACATTTAAATAAAAATAAATTTTTTTAATCAAGTTCTGGTTGATATAAAATTTGATTCAAAATAATTTTTAAGAGAAAATTATTATTTTTCTTAACAAATTGTGAGAAAACATTGCATAAACGATAAAAAAAAAATTTCAAATACATATTTAAAAATTGAACAATAATTAACCCAACTCGAAATATCAATTTTTAAAAGTAAACTTGAAACTGATCCAAAATCATTTTTACATGCATAATCCAAACCTGTCTGAAATCTGGACGATCCAAATTTGACCCAACCCAAAATCACCTCAACCCAAAAGTGATCCGACTTGACCCTTTGCCACCTCTAATTTTAACACTACATATAAAGAGTGCTAAAATCAACTAATCAAGGGCATATTTGCACTTTTCAATTCTCAATTCTCACTTTCCTATCCATATTACACTTCTCAACTCTCACTTATCAATCGTCAATACTCATTAATAACAATTCACAATCATAGAGGCTTGAAATGTTGTACTGTTCTCCCAAGGAACCCTATAGGATGGTGAATAGGGTAATAATAATGTTTTATGGAATAAATGCTAAGAAGAAAATCTTCGCAAAAGAAAGTGGAAACATAAACAATTTTAAATAATCAATTTTAACTTCCTTTTGTTTGTTTTTATATGTTTCTATCAGAGAAAAAGAAAGCAAGAAACTGTTTTGGATATGGCCAATGAAATAGATAGATAATGGATATCATGTGTTGATTGTAATATAAGGAATTTGTAATTTATTTTATTCGATAATATAATATCTATAATTAAATTAAATGTAACTATGGTCTATGAAGACACTTCAATTGGGAATTCACTTACTGGTTCATATTGTGGATAGAAGACTTATTCTTATTCTTTGGAAGAGGAGGCCATCACTTTTCCTAGCAAGTCTGTTATTATTAAAGATAAATTGTTATAAACAATGGCATTATCAGTAGAAACTAAAACCAAATACATTATTTTATTATTTAATTTTCACTAACCTCCCGTTAACTTTGTATTTCTAAATCTTTCTTTAGTTTCGTAGTTTAGTTTATGGTCTTTCTGAGATAGTTAATTAAATTTTTTTTTTGTTTTTCGTTAGGCTTCAAATATCATCTCAAGGAAATAATATACTTACACTAGACGTTAGGAGTAATCAATCACCATTATCAATTGGTGACTCTCCATAGCTAACATAAGACAATTATAGTTCTACTCCACTTAGCAAAGCTCCTCTTATGAAGACGATTCAGATATTGTTGAGGGAAAAAAAAAAAGGAAGTTGGCTTCTAATATATGTGAGCATGTCAAAAGGGTGAAGTATGAAGGGAAAGATAAAGCATAATGTAATTATTGTAAAAAAATTTGTTGCGAGATAGCAAGCACGGGACATCTGACTTACATGAGCACTTATGTAGATGTCGTAGAAACAAATTTCATAATATCAAAGACATAAGGCAAAAGATTTTGGTCAATGAGCAAAATAAAAAATAATAAAAAAAAAAGGATGGTTGTAGCACATTTAATATGACTACTTACTACTTTGATCAAGGTGCATTTAGAAAGGAGCTTCCAAATGTGATCATCCTGCATAAGTTACCACTTAGTATTGTTGAATATGTTGAGTTTAGAAATTATTCATATTCTCTTCAACCTTCGTTCGAAATTATTTCTAAGGCATAACTAAAAGAGATTTAAAATTTATGAATTTGAGAAATCAAAAGTGGCAAATATATTGGGGAAGTGTTCAAGAAGAGTTGCCATTAAAACTTTCAACCTTCGTTCGAAATTATTTCTAAGGCGTAACTAAAAGAGATTTAAAAGAGATTTAAAATTTATGAATTTGAGAAATCAAAAGTGGCAAATATATTGGGGAAGTGTTCAAGAAGAGTTGCCATTAAAACTGATATGTGAACTTCAAGCAATGAGAAAAAGAAGATTTATGGTTGTCACATCACACTTCATCCACAATTCTTGGACTTTGCAAAGTCAAATTTTGAGATACTTTTTTTTTGTACAATTTTATTTAATATAATTATTTATTTGTGGTAAAGAAGTAGAATTAGTTTAATAAAATCATATATAATAAATCAAAAGAGTTGAAAACATTATGCTTTTATAAATTTGCTTATGTTTTGTTAATTTATTATTTTAGGTTCATTTATACTTTTTCTCCTCATACGAAGAAAGTGCTTTCAAATATTCTTCTTGATTATTTGAATGAATGAGATATAGAAAGAAAATGGTCCACATTAATGGTAGATAATTATAATACCAATGACTTAAAAATTCTCTAAGCAAGAATCAAAACCATATCACTTATATTGTGGGGGTACACTGTTACACATGTGATGTGCTACACATATTTTGAACTTAATCGTGCAAGATTGCTTGTCAAATATTGAACAAAGCACTGAAAATTTGTGTGATAGTGTTGTGTATTAGATTGCATCACCTAAAGGAGACAAAAATTTGATGATATAGTAATTATTATGTTTCATACATTAAGGAGTTGGTTGTTGATTTTGAGACTAGACGGAATTCTATATATTTGATGTTTTCTACTAATGTGCTTAATAAAGAAGCACGTGAAACATTTTATACATGTTTTGCAAGTGATAATGAGTGGGATTTATCAAAGGAGATTTGTGAGAGACTAGAATTGTTTTACACTATTATTGAGATTTTTCTAAAACAAATCATCCTACTGCTGATACCTACTTTACTAAAGTTCATAGGGTAAAATTTGCACTATCAAAATGGCTTTGCTCTGAAAATAAGATAAAATTGAATAAAATTAAGATGACATCAAATATATTGAATAAAATTTAACAGTCATTGGGAGGTGATTCATGGTATCACAGGGGTTGCAGCTATCTTGGATCTTAGATTCAAGATCAAATTATTAGAGTGGATGTTCAAGCAAAATTATGGTAATGGAGCTATGGATCAAACCACAAGAGCATAAAATATTTGTTAGGACTTGCTTGTTGAATATGTTAGAAAAGAATCTTATTGTTAATGCCCCTTGTGGTTCATCTTCAACTAGTTAGATGAATCAAATTGGTAATGATTTTCATTTAGGTTTTGATTTATATGTGAGTGATGATAAGAAAATTGATGATACAAAATTATTCCACTATGAAACAAGAAGTTGTCTATATTGTACTTTACATCATAAAATTTCAAAGTGATATATTAAATCAAAATTTTTTATGCATTACTACAAATCAATAAAATAAATTTTACAAAAAGATGTTCAAAATATTGTATCAAAATATATTTTTTTTGTTGCTAACAAACAATTTTAAGCATATTTATTTTGATATAAAATTTATAGAGGAGATATAAATTCTATCTATGATATCTAACTTTTTAATTCATATAAAATAGATCGTGATTTCTGAAAAAATACCAGACAATAAATCATTCACTTCTTCGTTTGGCCAAAAAACTCATCTCCATAGCCTTTAACAAACCTAGCTTTGCATAGATGACTATAATATCTTACCAAATGAATGCTTGGAAATAGATTTTATTTTATTTTATTTTTTTAACAAGATCAGCCAGTTTCACTAAAAAAAGCCTTGATAATGACAATCAAATTCAAAAAATAGATTGAAATTATTCAACGGATACTTGAGTTTGCACTCTCTCAAAGGCTCCCTTGAAAAGGGTCTCTATGAATAGGTAGTTTGTAACTTTCTTTTAAAAACTTTAGAGGGAGAGAAATTACTATCTAAAATTCTTAAATGCTCTTAAATAATTTACAAAATGTTTCTTACATTCAAAAATTTCCAAAAAATCTCATAAAATATGGTTTCTCAAAATATTTCTTCCAGTTCTTTACAATCTCCCTACTTTATAAAAGATACTTTTCTATCAATTTTAAGAGCAAAAGATATATTGTACTCGATAAATTGCACAAATTTTTTCCTTAAAGGATGACATTACAAGTTATAGGATCTAACCAAACTCCAATTCTACTATTAACTCCATAAAAATTACCCGTAATTATTTCAATAAGAATGAACCTCCAGCCTGCTCCACAACTAAAATCCAAAACATAATCCATCTAATGAACAGGGACTAGACCTTTTTAAATTCAAAAAATTCATAATAAGATTCTCACAAAACCTTCCTTTTAATCCTTAGTACAGATACTGAGATTACCGATATGCATGGTTCAATATTTTTCTCATACAAAATAAGTTAAACTAACATCCATGGCTTATTTACTTTGATGACAAAACTGATTATAATCTTTTAAACTGGTCCCTAATATGTTGAATTAGTGCGGAACTATTCTACAACTCCTACTAGGCTAAGGCTATGTTACCTATAGAAATAATTATAAACCAATCAATTTGAAATACCATTGTCACCACTTTATTTATTTGACATCAATGTTTTTGTTATTTAGATACTAGAGGATATGCTTATAACCATGAAAAAGAGGTGCACATTCTAGTAGCACTAAAAACATTTCACGTTAAATGATGGAGCAAATTTGGCCAAGCCATATCAGATACAATAAAATAATAGTTCAAAGACCATCCTGCAAATAAATATTCTAAATCTTTCATGCACATCAATCGTAGCATATATATATGTATATATTAATGCTTTTCTAGTAGGAAAAATAAATCCATAAGATTTTTATACTATTATTGAATGAATTACAGATAATCATTTAAATAATCACATGGCTTAAATGACAATTAGGACAATAAAGATAGTAATTTAGAACTATTCATCAAATAAAGATGCTTGTTTTAGAATTATACCCTCCATCAAATATTGCTTTAAACCCACCTGAAGGTGTTACAAATCCCAAACGTTTTTAACTTAAAGATGACAAAATTATAAAATTGCCACTGGACAATTGATGACACCATATCGACCATTAGACAACACTATATGATATATATTTTTCATTTAGAAATTATTTATAAAAACATGCTTCAGCTCAAAAAATACGTACAAAAAGATATGCTTCATATCAAAAAGTCACTCATAAAAAAAAAAATTTCTGGCTCAAATATCGCTCATAAAAGGCATGCTTTTCAGCTCAATCGCCATTCACGAAAGGACCACATGTTCTATGCTCCCTTTTCATAAATTATTTGCAAAAAGACAAAGAATTCAGGTAGAACACCACAAAACTAATGCTTTTACATTTTACAATATTGCTATTGGATTCTTCTATAAAAAGAAGACTCCTCCGGCTACCAAGGCAAGAGTTTTCGTGACAAATTTCTACTAATTCTACCTACTCATATGATGAACTCTCGTCTCTCTCAAATCTCTTTCTTATCTTATTTTATTGTTGTGTTCTGTAACTATTTTAATTCTATTAATTTTTCAAAATTATCACATTATTTTTAACATTTTAATATAAATTAAAATTAACTCAAAATAAAATAATTCTGATCCAATATAGATACACCACTAATTTGTACCGCTAAATCAACACACATGGTTATGAAGGAATTCCGAAATCCACGACTGTGGAGCCAGAGGAGAGCCTGTATTTTTCGCTCATTTTTACTTTGGAGAAATTTGGTGTATTAAAAAAAAAAAAAAAATTCCTCGAGGCATCAATTCGTGAGGTGACAGGGGCCCAAAAGCAACATAGGTGAGACCCAGAATGGTAATGGGCTTATGCCTCGTGAAAAAATCGAAACACTCCTTGCAAATCGGCTTCGTTTTCCTTTTCACAATTCAAAACGAGATTCCAAAAGGGAGAGACCGAGCTTGGGCACCAAAACAATCGGTGCTTGAGCGACAAAGCAAAAGTTGTGTACTTGAATTTCTATTTTGGTTATAATGACAATGGGTTTACTCTCCGGACACCGGTCCCTTCAAATCCCATGAAATCTTTCTCCAAAAAATCATGCTCGTTTCTCGATTCCTTTTCTTCTCCTCCAAACACGGCCCAAGGCAGCTCCTCAGTCTGCTTAACAGGTTCAGTCCTAAACCCCTTTCAATCTCCTCTTTTATTTTAATTAAATTTTCCATGATTTTACTTAATGGGTTCTTAATTTGCAAGCTAAATTTGTTCTTGGTTCATGTGGGTTAGCATTAAATCGGGTGTAATTGCTGTAGTTTTGGTCCATCGAAGAGGATTCATTCTTCTAGACAGCGTACACGTGCAAAGCCACAAGCTCGTCCCGTGCCTGTAGTGCATGAAGAAACACAGGCTACTCTTTCCTGGAGTACACTTGTCATTGTATGTTGCCGTTCACTGCTTGAATATGTGATTTTCTGTTGTGTTCATTGTTTTTTGGTTAACAAAGAGGACTATGCATTGGACAATTAATAGTGTTTTATTGAGTTTTGTACTTTGGTTTCATGTGATTTTGCAGCCAGTTGGTGTATTTGCCACACTTGCATCTTTTGTGTATTTGAATAATCAGAAGAGAGCGATTCCTAAAGGTACTTCTTTATTTTCTATTTTCCAGTGTTGCGTGACTTCCTTTTAGTGGGTAGGAGTATGTTGATTTGTTATTCTATGGTTTGAAATTGATTGTATTGGTCCTTTGCCATTTCAGTGAGATAGGACAATTTGCAAAATTGGTCATGGTTGAATTCGTTAGGGATTTGATATTAATTAGTTTATCTCTTCTGTTGTTAAGCAGTTAAGCAGCTTGCTTCGGTGACTCCTGTTTGTCTCTAACTTGTGCTTTCGTTTCTTGATGGTTGAAATTTATTTGAATGTAAAACATGTGAAGGCATCCATGCTCTGGGATGTCCCATCTGTGCTAAATTTAAGGGTAAAGTCATGATGCAGCAAAAAGAAAACGCTAGAATATTTGTAATTTTCACAGGGATAAGTCAAATTTTTCCTCCTAAGACTGGGGGCCTGATGAATTCTTCTTTGGTTTTTGGATGGTTTATGAGCATTGAGCCTCCGCATTATCAGTTGATTGGATCAATTCCATATTTATTTTTTGTTCTTTGCATTGTTCTATGGGGTCTGTTTCTTCGTCACAATCCGTTCCTTTGACCCTCTTGTTCTAAACATGAAAGAATAAAAACATAGTCTTAGTTCCATTTTCACCTCTTGAGACAGAATTTTGTGATATGTGATTTATTAAAAATATTATTTAAGGTTTTATAGCTGGAAATTTCATCAAACTTCAAAAACTCCTTAAAAGAAAATTTCAATGAATCAAATAATACAGTTATAGTTCTGATGTTAGAAGTTGAAGGATTTTGTTATAAATTAGGTGGTGTGTAACTTCTCGTGTTATTGAATTATGTTTTTATGCAACTCTCGGCCTTTTATTCTTTCCATGTACATGTGACTTTTTCCTCAAAAACCTTATATCAATTTTGCTGTCTAGAATAATCAATAAAGCTCTGAATTAGATTAGTCCTTTATTTAATACAAGTAAAAATAATTGTACGAAAGTGGATATTTTTGGATTGTTCATCACAAGTCAGTGTTTTTAGGACATGGATTTGCTTAATTAAGAGGGTATGTGTTTTAGTTTTTGGGAGCTGGTTGATTAGCTTTGACACATAGCAACTAAACTAATTTTTTTGTCATTGAATAATGTCGGCAACTTAGCTGTTAAAAATGGAAACAACCAATCAGAAATTATTCTAAAAGCTTCATATTCGAGTTTTTCTATCAGCTTTAGCTACATTTACTTTCTTTTAGTAATTGGACTAAATTTCATGAATTAGAATTTACGACTGAAAATAATTGAACTCATAACAAGTTTTACACTCAATTATAGATATTTTAGCCCACTGTGGAATCTTTTGAAACAAGAAAACTTGTGTGAAAGAAACTTATGTTTTAGTCTGGAGGCATAGTCTTTGAAATGCTATGAAAATTGTATTATGATAGTCTACACTCATATGGCCTAATGGTAAATATATGTTTTTGTATGCTGATAACAATTTTCTCCAAAACTGTTGAGATAAAAAGTGCATGTGTTTGTGCAGAATATTATATCAGATTTAATGCGTATAACAAATATTCATTTGTTCCTTTCATAGATCCCTTGAGGCACCTTTTTATTGGATTCTTGCTTTAGACGGTATGGACTGACAATGGAAATCAGAAACAAGAAATAGTTGACATGTTTGTGGTTTAAAAATAAGTAACTAAAATGTGAAGTAATATTTCCACCACAGACCTAAACCAGCTGATCAGGATAGTGGCATTATGAAACATATGGGGATAGAAAACAATTGAGTTCTCTCTATTAAAGATAAAGCTGGCAATATGTACTGCTAGTTGGAATATATGATTTAATGAATTTTCTTTTTTTTCTTCATAGTACTACTTTGAGCTTATAAGAAATTGTTTAGACAAGAAAGGAATCCTTATGAACAGAGGTAAAAGTAAATGTCAAACAATTTCTGGAAAAAATTTCATATCCATATCATCCATTTTATATTTGCAACTGATCTTTAGAACATTATTCAATTATTTGTTTCATGGCTGAAGCATCAACTGAGGTTTAACCATCTAATTGGAGATTTTAGTCCCTTTCTGAAATGTGAATCTCAATATTTTAACTTATGGCTTTTTGTGATTTGCATGACTATGATCTAGGACTTCTTCATCATAATTCTTCTGCCCTTTTTCTTCTTTTAGTAAATTATAATTCTTGTATTTATATGGAATCAGGTGAAGGAAACAAATGTGAGTGTGTCAATGTCAAGAGCCCTCATGGTCCATTCACTCTGGTGGATGCGGAGAATCATGTAGTTACTGAGACAGACTTTCTAGGGAATTGGGTGCTGCTGTAGTTTGGTTTTACATTCTCTCCAGATGTTGGACCTGATCAAGTCCAATTGATGGCCAAGGCCATAAATATATTAGGTTTGATTCTTTCACCATCTCTATGCAACATATCTGAATCTCCCAAACTCATCTCCTTTTGGGTAGTATATCTAATCTAACATGTGCGATGTTTGGGTTAAGACTCAAAGGAGAATCTTAAGGTGTTACCTGTATTTGTCACTATTGATCCTCAACGTGATACTCCTTCTCATCTTCGTGCTTACCTAAAAGGTCGGGAGCCATGCAACCTAACTTCTGAAGTAATTTGCTAATTTCATGTTTAAATAACTGGCTTTACTAATTTTTTTCTTCTTGTAATTTTCATTGAAGAACTGCAGAATTTGACTCAAGGATTATTGGATTAACAGGACCTGTTACTGCTATAAGGCAGATGGCTCAGGAGTACCGTGTTTATTTCAGAAAGGTTGAAGAGGAAGGCGATGATTACTTGGTTGAGTCTTCCCATAAGATGTATGGTCCCAAACTCCAAGACTTGATTTCATTTCTCTTCTTCCTGCGCCTGGTTGTGCTTGTTTTATAGCAAATATGAGTTAGTTCATATAAAAAATTACAGGTACTTAATCAATCCAAACATGGAGGTTGTAGGATGCTTTGGTGTCGAGTATAATGCAGAGGAACTGGCAGAAGCAATACTCGAGGAAATGAAAAGAACCTCAGTGTAATCTGCTTAGAGTTTTGACATGCCCTGACTTAATACTTTGGACTTTGTTCTAACATTCCTCATTTCTTCTTTCTTATCTTGATTATGTTGGAATATTTCCTGAAAATTTTATTCTCCTTGTGGAGCATATGGGATGAGAGGTTCTTCAAGTATTGTTTGAAGGAATGAAATTCAAATGTCATACATGGCTACACTGCGGCTCAGTATTTTGATAGAATGAGTTCAGCATATAACTTTAAGCTACTGTCTCTCTTTGATAGTTAATTGTAAATTCATGTTCTTCTTTTATTCACTTGGAAAAAATGGTATGATGAGGGTTTTCAGATGAGTAAAATAAGACTTGTGGTCTAAACTTGCAATTTCAAAATCTTGGAATCTGTTAGGCTTGTTGAGACAGCACATCCAAGTCGATAGAACCATGATAGATTTGGAGCAAAAGAAAGAAGAATGGTTTGGTTGATATAATTACTAGTATATAAAAGGGAAGCCAGTAAGTGGAAGAAGAGAATAAAGATCCAC
This sequence comes from Omphalea diandra, assembly GCA_949677035.1. Classification (NCBI taxonomy): domain Eukaryota; kingdom Viridiplantae; phylum Streptophyta; class Magnoliopsida; order Malpighiales; family Euphorbiaceae; genus Omphalea; species Omphalea diandra. The sequence continues at coordinate 10,548 of CATIWR010087247.1, read as the reverse complement.
TTCCTAGCTGTCCAAAAACGTGGGATATGCTCTAAAAAACCAACGTGCCCTCCTCTCTCTCTCTCAAAACATGATAACATGTTCATGTCTTGGCTGTGAGGAATAATATTACATACTCCAAATGTAATGGAAAAGAAAAGACCCATAGGAATGCTAAAAACCTAGAGATCCACATTTCTCACAAGACCGAGTCTTCTGCTTCCATTTTCTACCGCACAAGAAAAGAAAAAAGAAACAGAAAAAAAAATTGAAAAAAAAAAAAAGAACTTCAACGAATAATCAAATCTAAGTCTCAATCAATTGCTATTGTCTTTTTTTTTTTTTTTTTGGGTCTGTAATTTTTGTTCATTTTTTATTGTTTTTCCACCCTCATTATGCCATCTCATGTCATTTCTCTGACTATTGACACAGAAAACAGAGAGACTTTCCTCCTCACCAGCCACTTCAGGAGGCCTTGTAAATCAGATATCTCCTGGGGCTTGGCTACTTGATAATGTATTCATTTCTTCCATACCCCAATTGCTCACATCTTGGTTTCCATTCAGTTCTCCATTTTCTCAGTAATGTTTTCAGGTTTTGATGCCTTTGTTGTCATGATAATGTACCATTCTTCCCCATCATAGGAAACTAACGACATTGTCTTTAATATAATCAAGAAATGGGAGACGTCTCTCCTGACAAGAAATCTGGTTGTGGCCTGTTAAATGCAGTTTTAGGAAGACGGAGTTTCTGGCCAAGAAAAGCAGCATCTACTACCTCAATCCCTACAATGAACAGTAACAACTTTGTCAAGACGCCGAGCACGCCCAAGCGGAGGAGGAGCACTTCTGAGGAGGCTGCATTTTTGGAAATCCCTCCTAAACCTATAACAGAAGCTCCTGACTGCCCAAAGATCCCTCCTGTCCAGCGGCAGAATTGTCATGTCCCTACACATCACCAACAAAACTATGGTAGGAAACCTGTAGAAGCAGCAGCAAAAATAATGCCTGACCATGTTCATGGTAACCAACATTATGGTTATCATGTTCAAGGTAGAAAGATACCTAGGGAAGCAATTGGCATCTCCGGTGAGCTCGAAAGCATGATTAATGATCATCAAAAGGATAAAGGAAACGGCAATCTTGTCCGGGCTTCATCCAGCAACGTCATGCTTTTTGGCAATTTGGGTAACCTGAGGCAAGGAGGTGGTGGAGGTGGAGGAGGAAATTCCAATTCTTATAATGTTCTTGATTACCTTCCTACACCTGCTAGAGAAGACACAGCGAGGACCAACGGGAAATACCCGAATAGCATGATGGGAAATGTAGTTAAGAAACAACACGAGGATCAGAAACCAAATGCAGAGCAGCAGCAGCAGCAGACAGGAGGTTCCTTATGCAGGGCTCTATCAACTAGAATGGACCCTGAACAATTGAAAATTATGGGTAATGAAGATTACAAGAATGGCAATTTTGCAGAGGCATTGGCTTTGTATGATGCAGCTATCTCCATTGATCCCAATAAAGCTTCTTATCGAAGCAATAAAAGCGCGGCATTGACAGCTCTAGGTAGGCTTCTTGAGGCAGTTTTTGAGTGCAGAGAAGCTATTCGAATTGAACCTCATTATCACAGAGCTCACCATCGTTTAGCGAACTTGTATCTCAGGTAATAGGTTACAACAACTGTCATGTTATTATCAGCATTATATGACACCAGTGTTGTAATTTCACCAATAAAAATCCTTCATAGTCATTGCTGACTGTTATATATTTATTGCATACATGCATAGATTAGGAGATGCAGAAAAAGCTATGTATCACTACAAACATGCTGGGCCAGAAGCTGATCATGTTGACATTGCTAAAGCTAAAGGTCTTCAGGTACATCTCAACAAGTGCACCGAAGCTCGAAGACTACGAGATTGGAACACCCTGATCAAGGAGACTAAGGCTGCAATTTCTTCAGGTGCAGATTCAGCACCACCGGTGAGCCATTAGAATTTTTTAATTTTGAAGTTAGATGAGTTGTTGCACCCATCAGCATTGTTAAAATATGGGTGTCTTTTCTTTTGAAAGATATATGCACTGCAAGCTGAGGCATTGATAAAGCTGCATAGGCATCAAGATGCAGAAGAAACATTGATGAAGGCTCCAAATTTCAGTGTTGATGACTCTACTAAATTCTTTGGTCCTATTGGCAATGCAAATTTGTTAATGGTACGAGCAAAGGTTGACATGGGTGTCGGCAGGTTAGTGTGACACTTTATTTTTCTAGTCATATGTTATAATCAGTGACAGCAGAAACAACAAAATTTCATTTAGGTAAAGAAATTGAATTATGAATGATAAAAAATATAGAACACAACTAATTTATGTAGTCATATGTTAACAACCTGCAACTAACCGATAACACATTTCTGTAACTCTCTTCACATGAATGAATTCTCAAAGTAACTGAGCAAAAGCTGATAAATTTTTATAATCGAGTTAAAAAGAACTAAAAATATTTCTACAAATGAAGAATACTAACTCAAATAGTAATTTAAAACAAGAAAAAAGATGATGACGCGAGGCATGACATCCATAGTGATGTTGCACCTTGCACCCTATTTGGGTGATTTTTTTTTTTTGAAAAAAAATCTATATAGAATTTGATCACGTGTTTATCATTTTTTACATTTAATGATACCAATTTCTGCATTTATTTTTTTGTTTTAATTGTTTTAAAAAAATTTATGCGAAATTTGATCAAACCATTATCATTTTTGTATTTGGTGTATCAATTTTTATATTTATTTCAATTAAATTATATTCAAAATTTAGGAAAATAAGTAAATTTTACCACAAACAGGCAGGAAGCACAACATGAGCAGCGTCCTTGAAACAAATACTGACAGTCCCTATAATTTGCATTGTAGAAGAAAATTCACGTGAGACGAGTAAAAGGGTTTGAAAGATAATGGGTAACAACTCAAAAGGCTTATTCTTGCTGTATAAAAGTGAGACAAAAGGAAACGAAAGTCAAGTGTAGAACAAATTGGACCCGTACGGCTGTACCCACCGGTCATCTGCCTCATAAAATATTCCAAAAATTGATTGCTGTAGCTTAATTGTTTTTCTTTTTTATCCAAGAAAGGATTAGATGCTCAAATTAATTTCTAATTCTGTGTAAAAAACTATGAAAATTTATCCATTAATTGCCAATACCCAATGATTCAATTATGGACCCCATTGTTTGGTGTGGAGTTTATGTTTCCACCCATGCCATTATTTTCCTATAGTCAACCTATTGTTCGAAGACTCAAATTTAAAAAAAAATAAAATAAAATTTATTTTACTGATTTTCTTTTTTTTATTTTTGGTTTAAAATTAATACACATAGATTTTAACAAATGCAAATATTGACAGATTTGATGAAGCTGTGGCTTCGGCTCAACGAGCAACTAGGCTTGATTCTAACAATAAGGAAGCAAACATGGTAATGAAGAAGACAAGAGGTGTAGCAGCAGCTAGATCAAGTGGTAACCAGCTTTTCAAGGCAGCTAAATTCTATGAAGCGTCAAATGCATATGGTGAAGGACTTGAACATGATCCTTACAACTCAGTGTTGTTGTGCAACCGAGCTGCATGCCGGTCTAAGCTTAGTCAGTTTGAGAAAGCTGTTGAGGATTGCAATGCTGCTCTCAATGTGCGCCCAAGTTACGCTAAGGCTAGATTGCGACGTGCCGATTGCTATGCCAAGGTGACTATTGCTATCTTTGAATATTACATTCAATTCTTTTAAAATTTTTATTTCTTTACTGCTTTTGGTAAAAAAATGTTAATTTTTCTAAATTTTTTTGTAAACTTTTGGTTTAGAAATAAAAGTGACAAATGGATCAAAGAAATCATTTTCAGGTCAAGTTGATTTTGAATCATGCCTTTTTTTAGGTGGGTTCCAATTAAACTATTTTGGATTGTACTTGGGTTGATCACCTTAATTTTGAATTTTTTTAAAAAAATATTATTTTAATATTAAATATTTTTAATAATTTAAATTTGATCATTTATGTCAAACGAATTAGGTTAAGGTCAGATCAATTCAGGTTAATCTGTGGATCATTAGATTTGGTTTGACCAAAAATTTTCAAATTTGATCGAATTCAAATATTTTTTTAAAACAAATTTAAGTCAAATTTTCATGTTGAGCTAGAAATTGCCATATCTGCTAAGTCTTAAATGTTGCAAAAACAGTTCATAGCTCGTGCGCTTTTATTGGGTTTATAGCAAATATTAGTTTAAAAATTTTACACAAATTTTTGTTGTAACAATGTTTATTTGGGTGAAATAGTTGCAAAAATGGGAAGCTTCGATGCAAGACTACGAGATATTGCATAAAGAATCACCAGACGATGAAGAGGTGAGAAAGGGGTTATTAGAGGCCAAGACACAACTCAAGAAGAACTTAGAGTGAGCAATTCGTAGTGAAAAAAGAGAGAGACACCAAATGAAGAAACTAGCAATATCAAGTACTTGTACGTGTGGCTGGCACTAGTTTTCAGGGCACGAATGAAGATGTAAAGGAGAAAACATGATATATCAATTGTATAGAGAAGGAAAATTGTTTAATTTAGATAAGACAAACCGGCACCATATTTTAGATTATGATGTAAAGTAAAAGAACAAGTCCAGTTTTTTTTCTCTTTCTTCTTTTTTTTTTTTTTAATGTATAGTTGTATGCTTGTGTGAGATGGTTTTTTTTTTTTTTGTTTGATGCTACTTTTTTTTTTTTTTTTTTTTTTTGAGAAAAGCTAAGACTTTATTAAGCAGCAATATAATCCAAAACATCCAAGACGAAAGATGGACATATCTTAGTCCATACTAGCTCATCTTCAATAAGATTAAATGCTTTTTCGGCTATAGTATGGCCTTTTTATTAGTTATTCTAGATATGAGTAACTGCACAAGAGAGCCCCTGATATCTACTATCTAGGACAATAGAACCTAGGTATTTGTTTGTTATCCACTTGGGGTCTGGATCGTCACTTTCAATACAGAGATGACGGTACCCTAACCTGGAAGCAACTGACATAGCAAGCCATTTTGTGGGATATCGAAGAATCATCTCAGTTGTTAATCATAGAAATGGGAGGAAAAAATAACCAAGTCAATCATGAACAGTGCATGTAATTTTTTGTTACTTTTTGCTGTTTTTCCTTATTGTATACACTTACATCAATCTTAACTTAATCCAAACAGCTAAAAATTATTAGACATATAATTTATCAAACACATACTAAAATGGCTCCTCTTCAAAATGGTAGAATAAATGCCTCTAAAACAAATCAAAAATAAGTTTCATAATAAGTTTTTTATTTTCTCTACTCTCGTTCTTAGGGCTACAATAATGAGTTAGCATTGTGTATACAGAGAAGGAAAACGTATTTTGTATATATTTAATCACACTGTACAGGTTTACAACAGAGTATAAATACATATAGCCTACAACAAAGAGATGAGAAGATAAGAGGATAACAACTTAAGCTAACAACAAGTGATAAGATAGGTATGAAATAAGGAGATAATGATATCCATAACAGCCTTCTCAAGCTGACGTCGGACAGATTTGAAGACCAAGCTTGTCTCAATGTTTCTCAAATAATTGACGTCCGAATGGTTTTGTTAATATATCAGCAATTTGATCAGCACTGGATATGAATTTAATCTGCACCTTTCCTTGAGCAACTAGCTCCCGATTAAAATGATAGTCCAACTCGATGTGCTTTGTCCGGGAATGAAAGACAGGATTGGCAGTAAGGTATATAGCTCCAACATTATCACACCAAAGAATTGCGGGTGATAAAGACTGAGAACCAAGTCCATGAAGAAGAGAGTGTAACCAACCAAGCCGAAGCATTAGCCAAAGCCTTGTCACTGTCGGTTGAGGAAAAAGCAATAGTGGGTTGCTTCTTAGCTGTCCAAGAGATCAAATTATTGCCCAAGTAGATAGCATAACCAATCGTTGTTCGTCTATCATCAGGACATCCACCCCAGTCGCTATCAGAGAAGCATTGCAACTGAATCGAAGAGTCCTTGCTAAAATATAAACCATAGGAGCTCGTTAGTTTGAGATATCTAAGCAATCTCTTGGTAGCTTTCCAATGCTCCATTGTTGGACAATGCATGAATTGGCACAATTTATTCACTGAGAATGCAATATCAGGCCGGGTAAGAGTGATACACTGAAGCGCTCCGATTACTTTTTGATAAAGCTCAGCTTGTTTGATTACTTCCCCATTACTTTTAGAAAGAGGCGGACTGACTGCCATTGGAGCGAAGTACGGTTTGCTATCTAATATGTTCGTTTGAGATAGCAAATTATTCACATATTTCTGTTGAGATAATAGGACACCATTTCGCACATGTTGCACTCCAACTCCCAAGAAATAATGAAGAATTCCCAAGTCTTTCACAGGAAATTGGGACTGGAGTTGTCGAATGAACCAAGTGATCATTGAAGAATCGGAACCTGTTACAAGAATGTCATCAACATAAATCAGAATAAACAACTTTGATTCACCTTGAAGTTTCACGAATAAGGATGTATCGGTCTTTGATCGTGTAAAGTCGTGTTGAAGAAGAAACACTTGCAGCCGTTGGAACAAAGCTCGTGGAGCCTATTTAAGTCCTTAAAGAGACTTATGAAGACGAAAAACATAATCTGAATGAGTAGGATCCTCAAACCCAATAGGTTGCTCCATAAAAATTTCTGTATCAAGATATCCATGTAAGAAAGCATCTGAGATATCAAGTTGGCGCATGGACCAGCCATAAGTGACAGATAAAGTAATAACAGTCCGGATTGTAGTCTTAACAACAGGGCTGAACGTCTCTGTATAATCAATACCACTTTCTTGCTTATACCCTTTAGCTAACAAACGAGCTTTGTAGCGCTCAATACTGCCATCTGGCTTTCTTTTGATGTGAAACACCCATTTATTGCCAATGATATTCTTACCTGTGGGTCGAGGAACCAACGTCCATGTTTTGTTAGCAAGGAGAGCATTGATCTCATCTGACACCGCATTTCTCCACTCCTTAAACGGTTTGGCTTCGTTATATGCGGTTGGTTCAGTGGTTAAATAGTCAATAGAAGGCTTGCGGGTAGCACGGTGAGATTGACGTTTTAGCATGGTGGTAGGTCGCAGCTGCACGGCACGAGTTCTAGGAGGTGTAGTGGAGATAGGAAACTTAGAGAGGACCACAACAAGATTCAACCCAGAAGATGTTGAAGATGAGGTTGGCAGTGGTGAACGGGTAATTTCTGGTGATTGAGGAGTTTGAATGGGTGAGGGTGATCTTGGATGTGGCAAGCTAGGAGTTTGAGATAAGGAAGGAGTGTGGGATGAGGTTGGTGAAGCAGATAAAGGTGCGTCGATGTTCGTTGTTGAAGGGGAAAGAATTGGAGATGGGGCAGAATTGGTTTGAGGCAGAATATTAGGTGAAGAAGGATTAGTACCTGACAGCGCCACATGTCCCAAATGAGGTGGTATATGCCCAACCACATGTAGCCATGGTGAAGACGTGTCCTGCATATGACAATGAGTGGAATGCATGGTTTTGCATGGAAAATCATTAATATTAAACTTAACATGTCTAGCTAAATAAATCCTTCCAGTGTGTGTATCTAGACACCGATGGGCATAGTGTGAAAGAGAGTTCCCCAAATAAACACAAGCTTTAGTTCGAAAAGAAAATTTATTCTTGTTATATGGACGCAAAAGAGGATAAATGGCAGACCCAAAAGGCTTGAGGGAAAAATATTCAGGAGTTCTGTGAAACAAACGAAAATGTGGTGATTTACTTTTCACAATAGGTGAGGGCATAATATTGATACTTTGGGCGGCCGTATCAAATGCAAAATTCCAGTGTTTAAAAGGAATATTGGCATGAGCAAGAAGAGTTAAGCCAATGTCAACAATGTGTCTTATTTTTCACTCTGCTGTACCATTTTGCTCAAGAGTGTATGGATAAGCAATACGATGAACAATGTCGGCTTGAGTAAATATTGTGTATTTTTTTATACTTACCAACCTAATCTAAATGAAAAGATTTAATTTGGACATTATAGTGACGTTCGACAGAGTTCTAAAAATTAATAAACAAAGCATAAACTTCCTATTTATTTTTCATTAAATACACCCATGTTTATCTTGTGAAATCATCAATAAAAAGAACTACATAACGATGCCAAAAGTAGAAAGCAAGAGAGCAAGCATGCCAATCATTCAATGTACGTTTCTCGCCAACCATGGCTTCTTTATGCAGTGGCATGGGATGAGCATATAATAAATCCTCACTTGGTCCTTGCAGCAGAACTTTCTTGGTTATCTAATCCTTGATAGAAAAATAAGAGGGCCAAAATTCAAAGAAGCAATTATTGTCAGAGGCAAATTTTTGAACAGATAATAGATTATTGACAATTTTCAGGAACATGAAGGACATTAGTTAATTTAAGAGAACAATTAGACGAAGGAAGAAATGCAGTTCCAGGACGAGCAATGGACAAACCTGTACCTATTCCAACATGAAGCTGATCATGACCCTTATAATCACTGGCAATGCTTAAAGCAGGAAAGTCAGGAGTAATATGACAATTTGCACCCGTGTCAGGATACCAAGAAGAGTGCTGCGAATGGGAAGATTGACCATATGAGTGATGAGCTTGAGGTTGATATCTCTGACGTGGATCATAGCGCCGACGGCAACGGTCAGCAGTATGGTTGCGCATATTGCAAATTTGGCAGGGACCACGAGGACGTTTATTAAACAGCTGCTTTTGAGCAAAAGATGGTGTTGGTAAAAGAGGAGTAGTGGGTTTCACAGCAAGATTTGCAGCAGGTGGCTCATTGGCGCTTTTAAGAAGAATTTCATTTGCAACTAGCTGGGGCTAATTTTCAAAATAATGTAAAAAAAAAAAAATTAAGAAAATAGTATTAATTAAAAAATATTTATTAAAATAAGGCAATTCAAAAAGTAATTGAGGAAATGAGGCGGTCAAACAGTTGCGTCCGCCGGTTAAACCGGTGGACGTTACTATTAACGACAATTTTTTTTTTTTTTTAATGCTACGTCCGCCAGTATAACTGGCGGACGTAGCAGGCTCTGCAAGGCAGCCTTTATAAGTATATTATTAAAATAGTATATAATAATTTTATTATTTTATTATAATATAATATAATAAAATTATTATATATTTTAAGATATAATATAATAATAAAATGTATAAAATAAAATAGTAAAATATTTTTAAATAAAATATAAAAAAAAATAAAATTTTTTTAATTTTTTCGCCTGCTATTATAAAAGACAAATAAATATTTTTTGAGACCAACTAAACCTTTAGGAGACCAACTAAACCTTTTAGGAGACCAACTAAACCTTTCACTTCAACCGCCTGATTCTTCTACAGATATAGCCGGTCCATCTGAGCCTTTTCAGTCTTTCTTGAGTTTGTTGTTTTCTACACCGCCATCAACATGACAAATAGAGTCTAGTTTCTCACATCGAGCAGATCAACCTTCTATGTCATTCATTCCGTCTTCTGGACAACAAGAGTCATTTACTCCTGTAGACAGTATGATTCCTTAAATTTTCAGTACCCCCTCTTACAATCAACTGTTGGCTCAGTCTACATTCGGTCCTGGATCATCTACCATTTCTCTTTTCGCACAACATCATATAAATGATGTTGAGTCTCAAGATCATGATGCAGATGATGCTTATATTTCTACTGTTAGGTTACGAGGTACTGCATTCAGAAATAGACGCCCACAACGAACCAGAAGACATCCAAATTACGACACTGAATAGTTGTTTTTTAGTTTTTATGTCTTTTGTAATACTTACTTTAAATTATTATATAAATTAGTTATTTATTAAATTTATTATTCTCTAAATTAAATTTACAATTGCATAAAAGGTGGTTTCTCAATTTTTTTTTAAACACATAATTTATTTAAATGTAAACAAACACACTATTATTCAAGTATATTTTACAAAAAATAAATATTTTCATATGAAACTATATATATATATATATATAATGTTGTAAAATATTTTGTTGATGTACGATTATTAACAAAAACATTCACCATTTTTACTGACATACGATTATAAACTATCGTTTTTCATAATATTTCATTTATGTACTAAATTTTTTTTAAAACATTTGTTCGCCACTTAAAATAGTGGTCGAAATAATTCAAGCATAATAAATATTCTCTCTCGTTCACCTGTTAAATTATAAATCAGAATGACAAAACATTCGCTCGTTCGACAATTTAACTAGCAGACTAATTACATACACGAATATTATGTTTGTGCATATAAAATTATTCTTGTCTGAACTAATTTTCATAATTTTATTCACTATTACTTTTAATAATATTTCATTTATGTGCTAACTTTTTTTCAAAAAAATATTTGTTCGTCTTTTATAATAGCAGGCGAAATAATTAAAAAAATTTTATATTTTTTTATATTTTATTTAAAAATATTTTACTACTTTATTTTATAATATTTTATACAT